>CAIGRP010058092.1:0-67230 GCA_903798385.1 Fraxinus cuspidata | reverse complement strand
CCGTTCACTTGGAGATAAAATTAGAAGGTTACAATTGTCTATTTACATTTTTCTATGTTTATATTTTCTTTTATTTTTGATAAATTGGTCAAAGGCCTTTTGAACAAAATCATTGTGAATGATGGTCATCTCAACCCATTCCCTATAATTTAAGGGCGTCTATAATTGAAGGCATGTTGACCATAAAATATAAATAAATTATTTTCCAGCTATTTAAACTTTGAAAAAGATAATTTTCAAGACTTTCAAGGCCACTCAACGAGTGCATTTTCAAATGGGGATATATTTTAACCAAAAAATAACTATACAAGCACCTTTTCTATCTACATTCAAATCATCAATCCAAAAAAGGATAATATTTTAATCCAGATTTTTGTCTCAAAAGGTGGCAAGATTTTTATTGTCTACAAAGTCCAATAAAAATTAGATTTTTTCTCGACCCCAATAGCCGACTGCTTGCTGTTACATGTTTCTGCAATAATTCATTCATTTTTCAAGGAAAGAATCACTGGGCTTACTGATGAGTGTAAATTAGACAATTTAAAATTATTAGATCCATTTAGACATGGCTTTTAAGACTCAAAAAATTGTCTCTGGATCTATTCGGTTAATTTTATAAAAGTAAGTTTTAGAGAAATGTGATTTTTATTAGGAATTTACTTAATATGAACGATGAAATTAAAACAATATTTCAATTATCACAAAAAGCTGTTTGGAATTTACTTACTCATGTACAACGGAAAATAAAACAATTTTTAATTCCCACCAATGATCTGCATTGTGTTTAGATAGAAACTGTGATAAAAATTATACTTTTGATGAATTTCATAAACTTATTTGCTTTTTCTTAAACTCTAATTATCACGATATGCAATCCAAGCTGTCCAATAGTTCAGCCTCCAATAGTGATCCACACAGAGAATGTGTTTTCTTTTCTTGTACTAACAAGAATAATGAATTAGTTTTTCCGCAGTTTTCAAACCTTAGCAGCCTATTAATATAAGTTCAAGCGGGCTTGGCCTGTCTCTTAAGCTTAACAGATAAAATATTTAATTAATCAAATTAATTAAATCTGGTCTCTGAATTAATTAATCAATTCGGGTCTATTATAAGCAACACAATTAATTAATTATCAAATACTTGTCATTAAATAATTGATAAATCACATTCTTCTGGTTCTCTTTTGTGTGTGACCTATTAAGTTTCCAATCACGATATTTAACGATATGATTATTATTTTGATATAATTAAAGTCGATAAATTAAAACACTCCTTTTTAATTTATCATTAATTCACATTCGTCGTCCCAGATTGATATTTAGCAATGTGTCAGGGCAATACACTTGACGGGAAATGTCACGTGGTGTGACAAAACCAAACTTGTTCGTTTACCTTGAAATTATAATTATTTCGTCAATATGACCCGATCAATTATGAGATATGGAAATGTGTCAATCTCGTTTATCGATCATATCTCTTATCCCACTGTTAAGTCAATATAAGTCGAAAACTCTTTTCCGACTTATGAATTCACCTTGGCCAAGGATTTCATTTTCAACTTAACTGGATAAAATGTAGATCATAATCTCTTACTATCTAAAAGTAACGAATCATCTATCAATCATTCACAACATTCATATGATTCTTGACATACCCGAACGATGCTGTATTAGCGACCCTTGGCAGAGCAACATCTAACATCACCAAAGTATAACTGTCCTCATATAAGGCACTATGATGACCTCAAGTCAAAGGACAAATTCTACTACCGAAGTTAGAGAATAACCACTAACACTCAGATAGTTATCCATATGGAATATCCCCAGCGGGTCTCTAATGTATTGTTCTATAACAAAATATCAACGTATTCATTCAAGTATCACCACACTTTAGCTTGTGAGATCAGCTACTTACTTCACAAGTAAGAAATACCACACGTGATGGTCTATTCTTAATAACGATATCCGTATCTCGTTATTATTTCGACCACAGACGATTTAAGATCCAGTCATATATAATTTGTATCTCACAATCACAACTCCTTGTGATTAGCAAATTAACAAGACTTGAATCTACGGATTCTATTATTTAATTTATTAGAATATTAATTCAATTAAATAATAGATATTGCCATAAATATGCATCGATTATATATATATACAAAGTGTTTATGTCCAAAATTGATTGGACTTAAGGCATACCACTTACAAAAGCTTCTTTGTGTTTAGAAAGAAATTGCTACATTAATTATAGTTTTATTGAATTCTACAAATTCATTTGCTTATCTTGAACATGAACAATCACAATCTGCAATTCACGACTGTCTAAATGTCCAACCTTGAATGAAAATTGACACAGTGAATAAAAATGAAACAATTAGAGTTTCTCTTCTATTGTACTAACAAGATAATGAATTGTGTTGCATTGATTTGTCAAACTCTAACCGCTTATTAATAAAAATTCAATTGGGTTTGACCTAGCAATTAAATTTAACTCTATCCAATATTTAATTAATCTAATTAATTAAACATGTTCCATTTATTAATCTAATTAATTAATTTGGCATAACTCAATTAATCAATTGTACATGTGTCCTACGCTGTCAATTATTTAATTAATAATATCATTCTTCTAATTTTTCTCTTGTGTGTGATCTATTAGGTTCCGATCATGATATCTAATGACGTTAATTATTATTTTGATCTAATCAAAAAAATGTTAATTAAAACACCCTTATAATCTATCATTAATTCACCTGAATTAATTAATTCACATTCGTCGTATGAAATTGACATCTTGCAATGTGTTAAGGCAACACATGTGATAAGAAATGTTATGTGGTGTGAGAAAATCAAATTTGTTCGTTTACCATGAAATTATAATCATTTCGTCAATATGCTCCAATCGATTATGAGATATGAAGTGTGTCAAACTTGATTATTGATCGTATCTTTCGTCTCGCTATTGAGTCAATGTAAGTCAAAAACTCTTTTCGACTTATGAGTACACCTTGATCAAGGATTTCGTTATCACCTTATTTGAATGAAATGTAGATCATATTCTCTTTCTATCTAAAAGTGATGAATCGTCTATCGATCATTCACAATTTTGACATAGTCGAACGATATCGTATTAGTGACTCTTGACAGAGCAACATCTGGTATCACCAAAATATGACTGTCCACATATAAGACACTATTATGACCTCAAGTCGAATAATTAATTTCAATACCGAACGTTAAATAGTAACCACTGACACTCAAATAATTATCCATATGGAATCTCTCTGTGGATCTCAAATGTTTTGTTCTATAACAAATCATTCACGTATTAACAATATACGTATCTCATTAATACTTGCGACCATGGACGATTTAAGATTCAGTTATATATAATTTGTATCTCACAATCACAACTACCTGTGGTTAACAACTTACCAAAACCTAAATCTACGGACTCTATTATTTAATTGTTAGAATATTTATTCAATTAAATATAGATATGTTATAAATTAAATGCATCAATTATATATCAATAGTGTTTCTGTCCAAAATCGTTTGAATTAGGACATAACACTTATAATTTCTTCTAAAATTTATTCTGAAATAATAAGCTTTTTAAAAATTAATTATTTAACACCAATTAAGACACTAATTAAGGTACTACTTGAGAAGGTTCTTCTTTAAGAACACCCTTAGTCTTGTTTTCAGCTGGTTTAATACAAATTTTCGAATGGATTGAACTACAAATCATTACAAATAGAGTGTCAAAGGTAAAGAAGGATCGACACATGTTAGGTTTGCCATTGACAGTATTTGGTGACAATAAATCGGTTGGCTCGAGATTAAATCTCAGGTTAAACCAGGGGGCGCCATTGGAGGGGTGTCTCCTCCAATAGGGAAGTGCCAAGTGGCGTCCCTCGTTTGACCCAGGAATTTAATCTCGGGCCAAGTAGCATAATCTAGTGATCAAGTTAGTTTGGTCTTTAAATTTGTCCATGACTCATTCTTTAGATACTAACAAACAAAAATAATAATAAAATAAGGAAAAACAACGAATGATTGTTGAATAAAGTAAAATATATAAGAGCCAAAAAGTGAGTATAAAAGTTTTTCCCCTTTAAATTTAAAGACGGTTTGTATTATGATCAAGGTGCAATTGAAAATAAAGGGTCTTTTAAATATGTGCTCTTGGATGATACCAGCTCAGATTAAGTGAGTTTGTTATTTTTAAAAATATTTAAATATTAATTTCAATAAAAAATCATTCCAACTTTAGGCTAAAAAAATTACCACCTCTTTCCCAATCGCTCGAAAGGTTAAAGTATTATGTCTGCCCATATAAACCAACATTTGAATTGAATTTTTTAAAAAATTTCGACCATTAAAAGCATAAGAATGTTAAAACGCTCTTCTTCTTTCACGTGATTCAAAATTAGAGGATGAAATATGTTACTCATATAAATAATCATACCTAATTGAACAGTGTGGCAAACGGTGAGGGTCCCACACCTTACGTGGCAACATAGATGACCTTGTTATATGCATGGAAGCGACCCCCATTTTGGCAGATGCCCATGTAGGAGTCAGTCTTGATAAGGCGATGGCGAGATCCCTAATAGATCTTGTGATGATATGATTGACAAGACAACTCACTGCCAACGCCGTCTCTGCACACCTACATGGTCAAATTCCACTTGCAACAACTAGGACTTATATATACGAAAGAGGTCCTAGCATTTAATGCATTTATTGATTGATGCATGCAACAAGAAGGGTCAATTGATCTGTTGAGGCCACGTGTCCTATCATCCGACGGTCTCATTTATCTTACTCAAGTATAAAAATTCACACTCAGTACCATTCAAGGATAATGCAAGTTTAGACTCTCAAACCTATATTCTTGCTATATATACTTTTGGTATTCTACTCCCAAGCTAACCCCCTTTTACCGATTGAAGGCTCACGTTCTAAGCTCCCACACACCCTAAATAATTCATCTAGCTGGCTTAATCGTTTAACTAACAACTTGTCCAATGTATTGAGATTTAGTTTATGTGGACATGAGAGATTTTGGGATCCGTTGGCCACATCATTAATACAATTTTTTTAGATCAACAGATCGGTGCCGTCTGTGATAAGTTTCGATAAAATAACAACGAACATCCTTGTGGTAAAAGCCATCTGAAACAAGACCTTGGAAAAAGGTTTGGTTCTTGAAGAAAGAACCACTGCAAAGAGGAAACGTCTAGAACACTTATTGCCAGCTCGAAATCAGATACTCATGATCAGTTCCAGCAAACAAGGAACACGTAGTGGAAACAGGCAGCAAAAGGCCTCTGAAGAAGAGGTCCTCCGCACAAATGTGAACTTACGTCGCCCCCACCACCAACACAGGTGAGGCAGTACTACAGCACGCCTAGTCAGGGAAGTAGGAGAAATGGTTGCAAACATGATAAACATGGGCCAACAAAATGCTGCCATGTGGTAGCTACTCATGCAAATGCACCTATAGGCTAGATCCTAGGTGCCTCGACATGGAATGTTTCCATAAGAATGTGAGGAGAATGATACGGTAGCATACCCTCAAATGCATGGAACGAATCACAACCCAGAGGAGGTGGAGGTGGAAGTAGATACATCCACCAGCTATGTTACGAGTCGACCCGGCGATAACATGACACATGAGGGAAATTTTTCCCTCGAATACACTCAAGAGCATGAATCTCAAAGGTCTAACAGAGTATTTGATCGAATTGGACCCTCTATGCCTAGAAATATGTCCCATCAACCACCCACTATTCAAAGAGGGCAAGAACAATACCAAGGATATGAGCCTCAGGGAATACCTCATCCACCTGGAAATTGGAGAGAGATAAGGGACAGGGCGAGGCGAATATGAGAAATCAAGCAGGAACGTCATAAACCCCTCGTTATCAGGCAGAGAAAAATGATTTTGATGGCCCATGCAGATCATTTGATTTGAATGATGACTACGAAAGCTTGCTATTCTCCCAAGAATTGAGAAGCGTCCCAGTCCTAAGTCACTTTGTACCCCAAAGATACCCAAATACAAAGGAAAAAGTGATCTAGCAAAGCACCTCAACAGCTTTAAGACCCATATGTCTCTACGAGGATCCTCGCCAGCGCTAAAATGTAGAGTTTTTCATCTCACGCTAATAGGAACTGTAGAAATTTGGTACAGCCGCATCCCGGCGACAGCATCAGAAGTTGGCCAGACCTCAAAAATACCTTTTTGAAACCAATATCTGTCTAGTAAAGAGGGTGAAGCCTCTATCCAGAGGTTACAAGACATGAGGCAGCAGGCAGGTGAAATCTTGAAAAGCTACTTGGTCCGTTTCACAGATGAAATGACCTATTGCGAGTTGGTTACGGATAGAGAGGCATTTTCAGCCATAAGGGGAGGCCTCAACATGAACACCATATTCTTGAGAGACGTACAAAACATAAATCCCACTTCTTACGATGCTTTGGTGGAGATGATGAGAAGCAAAATCGTTAATGAGAAGCTGATTGATCACCGTAATAGACAATGAAGAGACTGTGTATCCCACATGGTAGACCAGCAATGGACCCAAGCAGGACACACAATAGCCCCCACCCCAGGCCAAGTGTTGGCCACAGTCACGCTAAACGCAATACCTTCTTTGGCGTATGAGGAGGTTGGGCTCGAAGCTCAAAGGCATTCGAATCCATCCAGAGGAAGAGATAGATGGAGAAATATGGAACCTTGAGATAGGCAGTACTACAAATATCATCGAACCAATAGCCACAATACTGAGAATTGTCTATCCAGGCCGTATCATAGAGAACCAACTGGCCCCCGCATTGAGGGTAGAAACACTCGTCAAACACAAAGAAATGCACCCTAGCCTAGGCATAACGAGGCGAAGTGGCACTGTAGGAACGAATCACCTCGGCAGGAGCACAAGGAAGATAAAAATAGGGCAAGAGGGCAGAGGCCCAGGAGAGAACCTTCGACAAATGCTGATAACCCTCCCATCAGAGAAATCGACACCATCATAGGTGGTCCATACATAGGAGAAGATTCCAAAAACGCACTGTGAAACTACGTAAGAGAAGCGAAAGACCCCCCTATGGCGAGCTACTTGATCAATAACATTGGCCATGGATTTTGGAACACCCCACCAATCACTTTCTCCCCAACGGACACTGTGGGAATTCATTACCCACACTGTGACGCGCTGGTTGTACAAGCCGTAATAGCCAAAAATGGACTGAGAAGCATGTTGGTGGACAATGGGAGTTCGGTTAATATCAGCTCGGAACCACCTTCGACAAGATGGTGGTGGACCACGAGCTTAGCCCCATGACCACTCACTTATATGACTTTGCTGGTGATAGCATCATCCTTAGATGGAGGTTCACATTGGTAGTGGAAATAGGGTAGCCCCCATTTAAGGCTTATAACTTCATAGAGTTCCTTGTTGTAGACCATCGATCCGCCTACCATCAAGTATTAGAGTGACCCGCCTTAAAAGAACTCAAAGCTGTAACATCCATACATCACTTATGCATGAAACTTCCTACCAATGAATGAATTGCCACAGTGCATACTCAGGATTATACCAGATCCTTATGCATCCATCAGATGAGGAAAACACATTGTTCATCACTAATAGAGGCCTCTACTGCTACAAAATCATGTTGTTTGGTTTGAAAAATGCTGGTGCAACCTATCAATGGCTAGTCAATAAAATATTTTTCGACCTCATAGGTAAAACGATGGAGGTATACGTCGATGACGTGCTCATAAAGAGCCTCAGGTCGGCAAACCACATTGAAACTTGTGGGCTACATTCAAGATCTTGAGGAAATATCGGATGAAGCTGAATCCATTGAAATGCGCCTTTGGCGTCGCTTCTGGAAAGTTCTTTGGTTATATGGTTAACCAGCAAGTCATTGAGGTGAACCCTAAGAAAATTAAGGCATTACTGTACATGAAATCCCCTGCAAGCCCTATGAGTGCAGTGTTTGACAGGGGTACTTTACAAAAGAAGCTTCACATCCCCTATCTTACGATGCACTAGAGAAGATGAGGCTGACTACATCGTACAGGAAATCCACGAAGGAATCTGTGGCAACCACACAGGGGGCCAGCATTGGCCCATAAAGTACTAAGGCAAGGGTACTATTGAAAAAATATGCTATACAGTTCGTGAAAATGTGAAACAAGTGTCAAACCATTCAAAGAGAGTCTGCCCAAAAGTTGACTGTAGTATCCAGTCCCTAGCCATTAGCCAAATGGGGGATCGACCTAATAGGACCTATGCCAAAAGGAAAAGGGAGTGCAAGCTATGCAATTGTCGCCACTGATTACTTCACTAAGTGGGTCGGGGCAAAACTGTTAGCTAAAATAACTAAAGTAAACACTTCTGAGTTCATATGGAAGAACATCATATGTTGGTTTGGAGTTCCCCACTCAATAGTTACAGACAACGGGCGATAATTCGACGACAAGAAGCTCAGAGACCTATGTGATGAATTGGGTATCAAAAAGTACTTCTCCTCCCCTCACCACCCCAAGCAAATGGTCAGGTCGATACAGTTAATAAAACTATGAAGCATCTCTTGAAGAAAAAACTTAATGCATCAAAGAGGGCGTGGGTAGACGAGCTCCCCCATGTGTTGTGGTCAATACACACCACCAGTCGAACCGTGATAAGAGAGACCCCTTATCCATGGCATATAGGGCTGAAGCCCTATGAGTCTTGTCGAGGTCAGCCTTCCTTCGCCTTGCTACCTGCAATTCAATGAAGTATCCATTTATGAGATAAAGCGATGCGAGCTCGACTTCCTTGAAGAAATGAGAGACACTTCACAAGTAAAACTGACCTCTTATCAAAGAAAAATAGTAAGGTACTACAACGCCAAGGTCATGAAGAAATCATTCAGAAGAGACGATTTGGTGCTTAGAAAGGTTTTTCTGTCCTCTAAAGAAGCTGGTGTGGGCACATTAGGTCCGAACTGGGAATGCCCCTATCGTATATCAAGCGATGTTAGGCTAGGGACTTTCTTAATTGAGAACTTGGATGGGAAGGTACAACCCCACCCTTGGAATGTTGAACATCTGAGAATGTATTATCAGTAAGGCCCTATTCACCGCTTATGTACCTATTGTGATTAATGCATGCGCCATTTGTTTTCAACTATGACAAGCTTGTATGTTGAGTATGACAAGCTCATACCCTTGTGATCAAACTACAATTGCACAAGTTAAGCTCACACTAGCTATGATAAGCCCCCAAACAAAACGAGTTTGATTGATTATGAATAATCATGGCGATCCCATAAAGATTAAAAGTTAGATTAATTAATCACGGCGAGCCCATAATGAGTAAAAATTTGACGGATTAAGAATACGAGCCCCGTAAATTAACTCACGAATGACAAGCTCATACTTTATGATTGTTTAGTAAAGTGCAATTGTGACGAGCCCATTAATTGTTAACTTGTTGATTAAAAATGACATGCTCATGCATTCTCATTATTTACTAAGTACAATTGTAGTGAGCCCATTAATTGTTAACTTGCTGATTAAAAATAACAAGCTCGTGCATTCTCATTATTTACCAAGTACAATTGTGGCGCGCCCGTGAATTGTTAACTTACTGATTAAGAATGGCAAGTTCATGCATTATGGATGTTTATAAAAATACGAATACGGTGAGCCCATAAACTATCAAACACTTGGCAACGTTTTTTTGCTAAACCTGGCGAATTCATCCATTCAAATTAAATCAAATTCAGTACAAAGGGGGATGAAACATTACAAAGATGTTACAAAAATAGAGGTCTATCCTAAGAAGCGAAAGCATCATCCTGCTAAGGTTCTACTGAAGCATCTACTTCCTACACTAAATCCTCGACCTCGTTGGCAAGGGTGGAAGGCTCAGCAGAAATGAATTCTCCCTTTATGACAGCCAAGTCCAATTAAGGATGCAGCTCGGCAAGCCTCGCAAACACTTCGTTGTAAGCTACTCCTCGCCCGTTTAGGACGAGCCCATCGTACTCTGCTATTTCATGGAAACGAGAAATATATTCATTCACTACTGCCACCCCTGCCCCACTTAACTACTGCTTCAAATCAACAGCCTCAGCAGTCAGTTCTTCGATTTTGGTCTTTAATTCCTCATTTTCCTTATTAGCCATCTCCATGCCTGGCGAAGCTATTTTCTGCGAATTGCCAGAATTCTCCACCCACTTCGTCAGAGCATTGACTTTGGCTTTGCAGAGGTAGGCCTCTTTCTTCAGCTCATCATTTTCCTTGGAATGTGCCTTCACTCTTGACTTAGTCTTAACTTGCCTTATCTTCGAGGCCTTGATGGCCTTATTAGCTGACGACGCCTCAGCCTTAACCTTATCCGTTGTAGCCTCGATGTCAGTAGCCCTCTGAAGGAGCTCCTTATTGAGGTCCTGCAGCCGCCTCTTCTAATTTTGCACATTCAGGAAGAAACCTTGAGAACAAGCCTGTAGGGAGAGTCCGGCCTCCACCATATCCACTGCATCACAGGTCTCCGCATACAAGGAGTATTTATGAGTCCAGTATTTATGATGGATCCTCGTAGCCCTTGGACTTCAGCGGGAAGCATTTTCATCACTGGGGAGGCTATCTCATCAGCCCTCCCACCCAAAAATTTTTGGGTTTTTCCTTCAGATGGGGCACTCCTAGCCTTCCTAACCCTTTTCCTGATGAGGCTCGCCTCTTCTTCATCGACCTCCTACAATTGTCACTGAAGAAATGGGCTCAGCAACGATTGGACGTCGAAACAACTCCCCAATGGTCGACTGGAGTTTAGGGGAGGGAGAGGCCCAGTATTCTTCTTCAACGCCAATTTTCTTTTTAGAGGTTTTTCCACTAAAGGCTCGGCGTCCTCTTTGCCCAATTTCTCCTATTTTTCCCCCTTCTTCTCCAGGGGAGGCGATGGATTTGCCTTAGACGTGCGGGTCAACTCATCCCTTTTATGCTTGTAAGCAGCAGAAGAATAGCTCATGGCTGTTTCTTCTTCGCTTCTCTGAGGCTTCTCAGAAAAAAACATGTCAGATTTTGCATACTCATTTTTATCGTGTTGGCCTGCAAACCATAAAAGGATGATGTCGAATAAATGTCAGCAGAGAAGAACCGCTAAAGATGAACGAGTGGGAGTCTCTTTACCCTTGGTAGTTATCAACTGATGCATAACGAAGAGGTTTTGTTTGGCAATTGTATTTTTGAAGTGTCTCTTCTCTGCGGGCAACTCGTAAATGGCCCTTATAATAGCCCACTCTGAAGGTTCAAGTTCGAACATAATAAATGCATGTGCACAAAGCACATATTAGAAACGAAGAATCAAAAGCAATGGCATAAAGTAAATATTATTGTGACTAGGGCTAAACTCACTATACTCATGATACTGGGTCGGCACGGTTATCTCCAAAGCCGCATCTCCCTCCATCGTTTGCCAACGACCCTTAACCCAAAACCAAGATGACTTTCAGTTCTTGATAGAGGTCAGAGTCCCCAAAATGAAGGAAGAATGCGATCTCTAGGGGTTCATGCAATACTACCCCTTGCAGTCGCTCTCCCCACTCAAGGCTCAGGATGGAAAAGGGTCTGGAAAACATGGGGAGGCATATCCTTGCCAACGGTGGCCTACTTCCAAAGAAGGAATGCCCCTACTAGTTAGGTCCATGCATTGGGTACTAGTTGGGTAAGGGTCATGTTATACTGCCTAAGGATAAAGCTGAAGAATGGGTGCAGGGGTAGCCTCATTCCCCTAACTAGAATGGCCTCACTCACTACCACACAACCCTCTCTAGGAAAACAGGCCCTCTCCTCTAGGATCGATACTAACATTTCTACGTTATCTGGGATCCTATGCCTCTCCTAGAAGGTCTCTAACTCACCTTTTTTATATCAGTTGGCCACAAGGAGGCTCCCCATATAATGCTATAATCAATGGGTGGGCTCTCTGGCATCATCCATGCACTATGAGGCCCCCACATCGCCTCCATGATCCGTTCGATAGGAATCACTGGAGGAATACTCGTCTCGGCACAAATTAACGCCATGTTCACCCCAAAAGACCCCTCAGGCACTCAAGGGTTTGAAACTTTCGCAAAATGAAGAAAAGGTGAAAATGGTAGGTTTTCAGCTTTTTGTATACGTAGTAAATGAACCCCGACCGTTGGATCTCCCTCCACTTTAATCCGGGTCTTCCACCCGTGATCCCATCTGTCACGATAATACCAAAAGACGCTTGCTAAAACTTCAAAACCAAAGGCCCAAATGAAGTCGTACTAAGCACACACCATGAACTTTATAGACCCTACAAGATGTGAGGTATCACCATCATTGCACATTAATTGTGCACGTAGCTCGAGCCTAGAAAATTGCCACGCTACCCAGCTGTCGTCATTGGGAATCAACGTGCCCAACGTACCCCTCAAATCATTATAGCGCGCCATTTGGCAAGCTCCAATGGCCTCGCCTAATACTTTTTCAGCATTATCACAGGCTTCAACTCTTAAAGAGGCTCAGTAGACTCTCCAACGGTCTTGCCTAACACTTTCTCGGCCTTATCACATGCTTCAGCTCTTAAAGTGGCTCAGTAGATTCTCCAATGGCCTCTCCTAACATTTTTCAACCTTATCACAAGCTTCAGCTATTAAATAGGCTCGGTAGATTCTCCAATGGCCTCACCTAACACTTTTTCAGCCTTATCACAGGCTTCAACTCTTAAAGAGGCTCGGTAGACTCTCCAATGGCCTCGCCTAACACTTTCTCAGCCTTATCGCAGGCTTTAGCTCTTAAAAGAGGCTCGATAGACTCTCCAACGACCTCGCCTAACACTTTTTCAGCTTCTCACGGGCTTCAGCTCTTAAAGAGGCTCGGTAGATTCTCCAATGGCCTCGCCTAACACTTTTTCAGTCTTATCACAAGCTTCATCTCTTAAAGAGGCTCAGTAGATTCTCCAATGGCCTCGCCTAACACTTTTTCAGCTTTATCACATACTTCAGCTCTTAAAGAAGCTCGATAGATTCTCCAATAGCCTCGCCTAACACTCTTTTCAGCCTTATCACAGGCTTTAACTCTTAAAAACGCTCGGTAGATTCTCCAATAGCCTCGCCTAACACTTTTTCAGTCTTATCATATGATTCAACTATCAAATAGGCTCGCCTTTTACTTCTAGAGCCTTGCCATATATTCCTCAACCTCGTCGCCAGCTTCAGTTAACAAAATCTTTTTTTTTCTTAGACTACAAAGTCCAAGCATCATATATATAAGCATAACCGGACTTCGGGGATTGTTGTTACTCATATAAATAATCATACATAATTGAACTGCGTGGCAAACGGTGGGCCCCATACCTTACGTGGTAACATGGACAACCCTGTTATATGCATGGAAGTGACCCCTATTTGGGCAGACACTCCATGTAGGAGTCGGTCTTGACGAGACGATGGCGAGATCCCTAATAGATCTTGTGGTGAAATGATTGACAAGACACTCATTGCCAATGCTGGATCTGGACACCTACACGGTCAAATCCCACTTGCAACAACTAGGACTTATAGATACGAAAGAAGACCTAGTATTTAATGTCTTGATTGATTGATTGATGTATGCAACAAGAAGGGTCAATCGATCTGATGAGGCCACATGTCCTATCATCCGGCGGGCCCCGTTTATCTTACTCAAGTATAAAAACTCACACTCAGCGCCATTTGAGGTTAACACAAGTTTAGACTCTTAAGCCTTTATTTTTGCTATATATACTTTTGGTATTCTACTCTGAAGCCGACCCCTTTTTACCGATTGGAGGCTCATGTTCTAAGCTCTCCCACACCCAAAATAATTTTTCTAGCTGGCTTAACCATTTAACTAACGACTTGTCCAAATGTATTGGGATTTAGTTTACGTGGACGTGAGAGATTTTGAGTTACAATTTTTGGGATCAACATCGCCTCTGCACACCTACACGGTCAAATCCCACTTGCAACAACTATGACTTATAGATTCGAAAAAGTTCGTAGCATTCAATGCCTTGATTGATTGATTGATGCATACAACAAGAATGGTCAATCGATCTGATGAGGCCACGTGTCCTATCATCCGCTGGGCCCCGTTTATCTTACCCAAGTATAAAAACTTACACTGAGCGCCATTTGAGGTTAATGGAAGTTTAGATTCTCAAGCCTATATTCTTGCTATATATACTTTTGGTATTCAACTCCCAAGCTAACCCCCCTTTACCGATTGGAGGCTCACGTTCTAAGCTCCCCCACACCCCTAAATAATTCGTCTAGCTGGCTAAACCGTTTAACTAACGACTTGTCCAAGTGTATTGGAATTTAGCTTACATGGACGTGAGAAGTTTTGGGATCTGTTGGCCACATCATTGACGCAATTTTTGGGGTCAACAAAATCATAAATTACTTAAGATTTTTTTTGAAAAAAAATTCAACTAAAATTTGGATGTGATTTTAATGTCAACGTTGAAATTTTCGTGACACGAAAATTTAAAATTTATATATATAAAAGGTTATGGACACGAAACTTCACTTTTAAAGGTTGAGGACATATAACAACACCAACTAAAAGTTTGGGAACCCATACTTAATTTTCTCAAATAAAAGTTACTAGTAAGAATAAACTTTGCTAAAAATAAAAATAACACTCAATATCATTAAGTCCATGTTTAGTTCAATTACAAAAGTTGATTAAAATTTAAATCAAAATTCTAAGTTAATTTTAATCACGCATTTCATAAATTTCATTATTTTTCAACTATACATTTCATTATTTTTTTTTTATTATCAAAATCTACTAAAATCTAATTTATATCTAAACCAGAAATGGGCTAAATGGGCATCTCAATTGGAGTTCGTGGTTATTTGATTCAATATTATTATTTCGGGGAGTTTTAAAAAAAAAAAAAAAGGTCTTTTGCAATTTATTAAAAATAAAGGGCGTATATAATATTTAATGTAAATTTCTAGCACCTATAACCAAACAGGTTTGACAAAGTTTGCCCATATTCCGGATTAGGGTTTGTCTCTTCCCCAATCGACCCCTCATTGATCATTCACTACCAAGCACCTCCTCCTTTATGCCCCAAACCAAACAGGTAAAATTTATACTTCTTGTCCTTTTTCATATTGTCTCTGTAGTACTCTGTTACACAATCCTGTTCTATACTGAATTTTTATTCTAATCAACTTAAAATCTTTGATTCAATGTTAGCAATTTTTTTAACCAAATTGTTTGATAGTATTTTGCTCTCTGAATTGGCAATAATCATGAAAACCCATTTGAATTCTAATTCTTTTGTTTTGTGGTTTATTTTGATGTTGGCATAAAGATTAAATTTTTAAGATGGTAAACCACGCAGTGAGTTTAATCATTATAGAGTAGAACTCGAGGGTTTTTTTTTTTTTTTTTTAAATTTCGTGAATATTTACGGGTTATTTCCTGAGTATATTTCTTTGGGACTACAAGGGAACTCATTCTTTTCGTAAGATTTTGACAAGGATTGTTATCAGTTGTAGCAAAGAAAGAAACTTGACACAAGTTGAAATACGAAGAAATTGATTTGTGAATGTTTACAAGTTATCTAGATTACATAACTTTGGCACTACAACGAAACTCATTCTTTTCGCAAGCTTTTGATGAGGATTTTTATAAATTGTAGTGAAGAAAAAACTTGATACAAGTTGAAATACAAAGAAATGGATTTGTTTTTGTCGTTATTATAATAAATTTGTTACATTCGTAGAAATGGTTCATGCATTTTAATTTTGGAGGAGCATTTTTTTATCTATAACTTTTTGGTCAACTAGAGCTAAGATGAATAGCATGGAATGCCTTTTTTTGGTCTTAGTACCGAGAATGATAGTGAACTCACTATAGAGGATCATAATGCCCCAAAGAATGAGAGATTTAAATATTGTTCTCATCATTGATTATTGTGTGTTGTTTAATTTTGATCTATGTAATAAGCTTTTATATGTAAAAACACGAATGAAATACGACTCCTTATCTAGAGTTAAATTTGGCGATTTATTGCATATCATTGTTGTTAATAAATTATCAGTTGTGCTGTTGAGATGGAACCAGAGTTTTTTCTTATTAGTTTCTTATAACCTGAGAGCCAGATATGATATTCTGCTTCATGAAGTTATATATATTTTCCTTTTTTACAGATAGATGGCTTTTATTAATCTTGTTGTTTAGAATAGAGTAAAATGAGTAGCCGAAACCCGGCAAGCAGTCATGGTTCGAGAACGTACTGGACACCAACAATGGAAAGATATTTTATTGATCTCATGTTAGAGCATATTCATAGAGGGAATAGAACTGGACATACCTTTAACAAGCAAGCATGGACTGATATGCTGGCTGTCTTTAATGCAAAATTTGGATCTCAATATGACAAAGATGTGTTGAAAAGCCGCTACACAAATTTGTGGAAGCAATTCAATGTTATCAAGAATATCCTTGGACAGAGTGGGTTTTCTTGGGATGAAACTAGACAAATGGTGGTGGCTGATGACTACTTGTGGGATGCATATATCAAGGTTTATTATTACTACCTTATCTGCTGTATCTCAATGTATAATGTTGTTACTGATTGACATGAAATTGCATGCAGATACATCCAGAAGCGCGGCCGTACAAGACGAAAGCAATACTCAACTTTGATGACATGTGCTTGATATATGGGTATACAGTTGCTGATGGAAGATACAGCCGTTCAAGTCATGATTTGGATGTTGAAGATGAAAATCTTCAGGGGGCAATCTTTGGTATGTTTGCCTTTTCTTGCTGTAGAACTTCATTAAAGTTAGGATGCTTCAATTCATACACTAGTTGGTTACTTTGAATCCTCAATTTGGAAGGGTTGGCTTGACTGTTGGAGCTTTTCTTGTGACCATAGTTGCTTTACTGATGAGGACAGAAGTTTTAAAACAGTGCATGTTCTGTCCTATATTTTGGTTTACGACATTTGATAGGTTATCATTTTTTATTCTTCCACAACTTGTGGTTTAAAATTCACAGGAATACTCTTATTAATTCTGGTAATGTGACATAACTTTTGTCGCCATTGAGGTTTAATTATGAGTTGCTTATAAATCATACCGTGAATCCAAGCATGGAGAGAGTGA
This sequence comes from Fraxinus cuspidata, assembly GCA_903798385.1. Classification (NCBI taxonomy): domain Eukaryota; kingdom Viridiplantae; phylum Streptophyta; class Magnoliopsida; order Lamiales; family Oleaceae; genus Fraxinus; species Fraxinus cuspidata. The sequence continues at coordinate 50,041 of CAIGRP010058092.1, read as the reverse complement.
GAAATTAAATTTATCTATCCCCTGATGATTAGGATTCTGAATTATTTTTGTAGTGTGCGATTATTTCTCATGAAAAATCTTAAAGAATAAACCCTTTCTTCACAGGTAATGGAAGTAGTGGTATGGCCCCTTCAAGTAGTTCAAGGACAGAGTGGACACCAGATATGGACGATTATTTTATTAAATTGATGCTGAACCAACAAGAAAGAGGCAATAAGCATGACAATACCTTCACAAAACAAGCCTGGACGGATATGCTCGTGTTGTTTAATGCAAAGTTTGGTTCCGATTATAGCAAGAGAGTATTAAGACACCGTTACAAAAAATTATGGAAATACTGTAGTGATTTAACGACTTTGCTTAAACAGAAAGGTTTTTGCTGGGATGAGAAAGAGCAAATGGTGATAGCTGATGACGATGTTTGGGATGCCTATATTAAGGTATACCACTTAATCTTGAATGCAGCATTTATTTGTTTATTGTTCAAGGAGGCTTACATGACATATGTAGGCACATCCACATGCTCGTTCTTATAGAACCAAAAACTTTCCGAACTATAACAATTTGCGACTGATTATCGGGGACATAATCGGCGAGGAAAGCCAGAGTGATTCCCATCAAGACAAATACATTAAAAATGAGGTCGTTGCTGCAAATGCTGGTACGTTCAATTTCTCAACGAGGAAATATTTTGCTCTTTGTGTTGGTTCTTTTTAGTACAACACACATTGTTTTGTTTGTAGTTTCTTATGTGTCAAGCTCTGAATCAGTAGGTTCGGGAGGAAAAAAAATTGACGGTGTTAAACCTTGAAATTTTGAGTTTTTAGAATCTTCATGACTAATTATGATGATTAGATGTGCATGATAAGAGATATTAACTAAAGTATTTTTGTTTGAACAATACCAAGTGCCTGTTTGGCTAAGCATAAAACTTTACGTGCAGGTAACTAAGTTTTAGAATAAATAATTATTTTTGTTTGTTATAAGTAATACCTAACTTACTCTCAAAGTAACTTTTGTTAAAAATTAATCTATTGGAACATCTTCAGATACAAAAAATTGCTTAAAAGTAAGTTTGACTTACATTTAAGCTTAGTCCAACATGCTCTAGTATTATGTGGGACAAACCATCCAGTGGACAAGGTAGTCAACGTACTATACTAATACTATATGGGTATCTCAATTGTCAAGCAGTTAACTATGTCACACTAACCATCAATAAGTTTTGGATCTAGATTTAGTCATTACAGCAGCAAAGAGATTTGGATCCATCAATGGCAAAAGAGATAGACCTTGACATTTTTAAGGCTATATCTTATACCTACTTTAATCCTTTGATCTTCCCTATATTTTCTTTCATATTTTTTTTTTTTTAATTGTGTTTTATTAAAGAAGTTCAAGACCTTATCCTTTACCTTGTTTTGTCTATCCTTTACTATTTATCTAAGTGTGCATCTCATTTTGTTCTTGTGTGTGTCTGTCTTTTTCTCTATTTCGGGAGCCAGTTTCCATTGGTTGAATCGTCACATTGCTTAGTCACTCCTAATTGTTATATAATAAGTTCATTTAGAAAGTGAGAGTACTTAGTTTTTGGAATTTCTGATTTTTTTGAATTCTTTAGTTTAACTATTGTCCATCATCAATTTACAAATTTGCAGGCAGTGTGCGCTCAAGAACATATTGGACGCCACCAATGGACCGTTTTTTCATCGACTTGATGCTTGAGCAAGTGCGTAGAGGGAATCGAATTGGACAATCGTTCATAACCCAAGCTTGGAATGACATGGTTGCATCATTCAATGAAAACTTTAGATCTCAGCATGACAAGGAAATTTTGAAAAATAGATACAAACATTTTAAAAAGCAATATAATGATGTCAAGATCCTTCTAGAGCATAGTGGTTTTTCATGGGATGAGGGCCGAGAAATGTTGACAGCTGAAGATTGTGTTTGGGATGCTTATATTAAGGTTATGCTTTTTTTACCCGTCAGTATTTCTATTTTTCAGTTGATTTCATTTCTCAAGAATAATTCGTGCAGGCACATCCTGATGCTCGATCATATAGAGTTAAAACAGTACCATGTTATCACAAATTATGTGTCATATACGGACAAGATAAGCTTGAAGTAGTATACAGCAGTTTGGCCGGAAGCTTAGCTCCAACTACTGAAACTCCTGGTATGATTGGAGTTATGTTTCCTTTCTAACTTTTTACATGCAAGATTTGTTAAAATGCATTGTGCAAAGAGATTATTTTTTATGGGGGTTCTGTAAACTTAAATTAATATGTTTGGCCGTAATATAAGCCTTTTTTTTTTGGTCTCTGTCTCTCTTGAAAAGAATTGTTGGAGCTGTTTCTGAAAATAGAAAACCTGAATCTATAGGGTTATGTAGTGGCACACTTATCCCTGAATCAGTTTTCGTTGCGTTCATTTCTTTGTTTCCCATAAAATTGTAATATTCACTGGTAAAAATTTTCGCTGTTTGGTAGGTGATGGGAAGGATGAAGATCCCTCTTCTAGTATAGATGTCATTGAAGGTTGGACCATGTCGATGGAACGCTATCTTATTGACCTTATGCTGAAGCAGGTGCACCAAGGTAATAAAGTTGGTAGTACATTTTGTGAGCAATCTTGGGCACACATGACCTCGATGTTTAAAGAAAAATTTGGCGTACAATACGAGCAACATATTCTAGAAGACCATTGTCTCAGCTTGATGAAACAATACAATGAAATCAGCGACCTCCTCAATCAAAATGGATTTTCTTGGAATGAAACCCTACAAATGATTGTAGCTGATAATGATGTGTGGGAATTGTATAAAAAGGTACGAGGTTATTTTTTCGGAGTAAAAAGTGTTACTATATTTGCTTAAAAGCGATATAATATCGCTTTTCTTCATCTTGTCTAAGCGCTTGTATCTTGTTAAATGCCAACCCATTTTCATTCTTCATTTGCAGGAGAACCCGGGTTCAATTTCTTATAGAGATAAAATCCTACCACAGTACAATGATTTGGGTATTATTTTTGGACCAACTGAAACAGTGGAAGGAGAATTGAGCTATGAGGATGTTAAAATAGAATTTGATCAAGATCCTACTAATGCAAGCACTGATAAATATTCTGGAGATCTTCCAACAACAGTTCTCAATTCAGAGACGTGTGATCAAGCAAAAAAGCGACCGACAGAAGCGTTAACAGGTTTCGAACGTTGTAGCAAAGTGCAAAAAAGTGGCAAAGAAGAAATACAAGGGACTATTACCAACACCACGGGTGTAGTTGTAAAGTTGGTAAATAAGGAAGATGGTAAAAACTATACTGCCATAGAGAGTGCCATCGAGGCACTTCAAGCTATACCAGACATCGATGATGAGCTTTTATTGGACGGTTGTGATTTATTGGAGGATGAGAGGAAAGCAAAGACATTTTTGGCGTTGGATGTTAACCTCAGGAAAAAGTGGTTGTTAAGGAAGCTCCGATGCTCATAACTTTTCGATCTTCTACAATGTGAAATTACCATTTTGCGTTTACTCGTTTTTGCTGGTCCTGTGACTGGTTTTTCAGTTCAGAAAACTGAATGGTGATTTGATGTAAATATTTGCTTATAATTGTTCTTTATGATGAATTTTTCGAAATTACCTTCTTACCGTGGTCACAGAGAAATGTCTTCTTACGAGTCCTGTCAACGTCCACATAGTGCACTTGAGAACATTTTTCTATTTCAAGAGGAAGGATTACTGGTTTTTTCAGTGGAGAAAACTGAATTGGCACGACGATGTTAATGTATATGTGCATATAACTATTTATAGTAGTTTTCCAGTCAAAAAAGGTTGCCAAAGGAGCAAGTCGGAAAGATTTGAGAAATAGAACCTTTTACAACATTTAGACGTATGTTGCGGATTTTGATGCCATCGTAGAGTTGAAGGATACGGCACCGGTGACATCCAATCCACAACGTGACTGCACCGCTAGACCACAAAGCCAAATAAAAACTTAGATTGTTGATGGGTTTGATTGAAATTACTAGAAATCGGACCAGAAGTAGAATTAGAAATGGGTTTTTGGAAGAAAGGAGCCTTTTGCCAGTAGTACTAGTATTTGCAAAATTGGCCGTCTTATAAGCAGAGCAAGTTATTAAATCATTTTGTTAGGTAGTAATCACGAGTTGGCAAAAATTAAATTATAATCTTGCTTAAAATGTCAAGCTCGATTACTGTTTTATTCTATTATGATCGAGGAAATATGGCAATCCAGGTACGAGGAAACGCCAAACCCTTTTAACACAAAAATGTAATACAACCGATATTTCATCAGACGAAGTACATTTGGCTATAATATTTGTTTAACAAGAACTACTCTTAAATCTCTGGCAGAACTTAACATTTTGACTCGATAGTGCATAGAAAACAATGCAGACATACAAAACTGGAATTCATCTTTGAAGAGTCACAATCAGAGACTTCCAGTTACCATACAACAAACCCATTTCAAAACATGATCCCATCAAAATCGACTTCTGATGCTAATTTCTCCATCTCATTTAGTGTGGTGCAGGCATAATAGCAACTGAACTCATTTGACACGTCTCCTGTCCCTGTCCCTGTCCCTGTCCCTGCTCCGTTCTCTTCCCTTGTCTCTGTCATAGTCACCCCTATCCCTGCTTCCACTCTTCTCACGATCCCGATCCCGGTCACGGTCCTTTATCCTTTCACTTTCGAGATCATGACCTCTTTCCCGATCACGACGCAGTTCCCTATCTCTGTTCGCATCACTATCCCTCCCTCTGTCTTGGGCAGATAATTTCCTTTGAGGGCTTTCGCTTCTGCCTTGGCTGTGACGTCTTTTTTTTGAAGGATCACGGGAATCATCTCTTCTTTCCCTCTCTGCAGTTCATAAAATGTAAATTAAGATGAGATAACCGCCAGAATAGGAGGAATATTTATGGCAGTAAAGTCCTATGATAGGGAAATTAACGAAAATTCACGTACAGAAGACTTCCCCAAAAACCCAATTTTAATGGGAAATAACAAGTCAGATGACAGAACCAAGTGTGCAACTTAGCACTCACTAGTTCAAATTTCGAGGGTCTCTCATTATATTTGGGGTAAAGAGAGTTTAGGCAAAAGACGACGACAAATTCTTGTAATAACCATATAGTGAAATCATAGACTCTGCACAGACTCAGGTTTCATTGACCTGAACCATGTTATTCGAGTGTTAATTCACTAATCAATTCTTCAATTTTCTTCTTGTTTTTCTCACGTTATGCAGTTTGTCACATCACAAAGCACCTAAAAAGAAAAACTTCTCAGTGTTTATGATTCCCCAAAATGGCCGTCACATATCAGAAAATCCAATATCAGCAATCCAGCCAGAGTGACCATGCAGTCTCTAACTCTAATGTTTGACAGGACATCCAAGAATTCCAAGAAGGATTCTACCAGACAAATTAAAGGTCGTTCCAACAGCATAACCATGAAAAATTAGATGAGAAGCATAATTGATAGAATAAGACATTTTGCACAGATGAAAACAGTGTAAAAGTCTCGTGCATAAAGAAACAATATACCATATCTAAAATTTAACAATAGTATTAGCTCATCATGAATTTGATAAAAACAAGCTCAAGACTTACTTCTGCCAGAAGCATCTGGGTTGGAATCCAGTAAACCATATTCAGATTGTAACAGACTCCGACGGATCGCAACTTTTCTCTCAATTTCCTCAGGACTTCTTATTCCTTGCTCTTCAAGAGATTCGCGATATTCCATCAAAGCAACTTCAAGACGCCTCAACTTTTGTCTGTAAAAATGTAGTCATGATCAAGCACCATATTATAGCCAACTCTCAGAAGCCTTTGGAAATGTTAGAAAAATGAAGGATATTTTTCATTTCTACTTGCTTAAACATACAAGCCCAAATACTAAATACAGCCCACAACAGCAAACATCAATTAACGTTTTCTGAGAATCATGTAAATCTTAAGATACCTTCAACTTGTTTATAAACCAGCCAAAAGAAAAATTAGATACCTCCAACTCTTCTAAAATTCTAGAATAACAAAGTAGATCAATTGAAACTTGAAAGCAAGGCGCACGCAAAAAACAAAATCAACCATATAAAAACGAAATGAAAGGTTTGACCATCAATAACAAACGTTAAGCATGCTAATACCTCTGTTCTTCATTCATTCCACCTTCAAGATGTGCTGAATTGCTTGCATCAGTAGTGAGCTCCATGTCCTCAGATTTAATGAGACCATTGCCTGCATTCTCGCTCCCAGAAGACGAATACGTCAACCCCAGATCCCGTGGACTTCTTTTCTGTTCACTGTCGCTTTCATCGTCTTCTCTTGCCCACTTGGAGGCTGGCAGGATGAATTTGTTTTCTCCTTCACTCATTAAGGAGTTGAGTTCAGGCTGTAAAAGAGGATTTGATAGGGGCAAGGACGTGGATCCTCTTCCTTTAGATTGCATATCATCCTCTGTATAACTATTCCAGCCAGACACTCCCACAGGATCCAAGTCAAAATTGGTCTCTTTTCGCCCACTTGGGTATCTACCTGAACTTGACTGGTTATGTGTAGACTTCAATTGATCATCTAGTTCATAACCCTTTTGCTTTTCTGCCTCTTCCAGATAAAGTAACCTAGCAACCATCATTTCTCTTCCACCGACAAGAGATAACCCATTGTGCCTGCATCGTCTCTCCAGCTCAGAAAGGGGTAGATTCAGCAACTCCTTCATGGCAGCCCCTTTACCGATTGCCAAAGCAGTATCCTGTTTAATCTTTTCCCCATCACCATTGTCTTCAGAACTAGTCTTCCTCTCTAACTCAGGTGCATCGCCACATATAGAATGGAAAGGTATCACACCTGAGTTACCTGATCTGAGAAAGGTAGCCCGCAGTCCATTCACATATGCATCCGAAAACAGAAACCAATCAGCCCATACTTGAAGAACTTTTAGAACACGTTCCTGTAAAATTTTAAGGCAAAGAAATCTTTACTTCAGGAGGGGAAATATAGCAGAGGTGAGCCATTATGTAAAATGAGCCTAGCAAACATTGCTTACCTTAAGAGCCTCAGCTGACATTCGTCCTGTTATACTACGATACAAGTCATTAAAGCTTTCCATAATGTCTGGCAGAGTTGCTTCGAATTTGGTCCGGTAAGCAGAAGCATTCCTTACAGGAGCACTACTGTTGTGAAGTATATCTGAAACAAGCATAAGTCGCGCAACTTTTGTTGGAATGGGTGTTTCTTTAAGTGTCAAAGACTCGCTTAACACTTCAACAACCTGAAATTCAAGACAGTTGCCTAAGTCAAAGAGACTCAAAATTGAATACCATCCACTCCGTAAAAAAATTGGCAGTCTGGATCTGATTTTGACAAGACTATTCAGATTAAAAATAAAAGTCATCTTATTGATGTTGAATGTCATTGATATCGTAACTCAGTTAAAGTTAATATCCAGGGTAGGACATGGATAATTGTGAACGATAGTAACTAGCAATTTCAAACTTTCCCCTGAATACAGTAGAGCCAAACTGAAATTTAAAAAAAAAAAAAGAAGAAGAAGAAGAAGAAGAAGTTGACTAAAAGAAGTCATTAGCTTTGCCATGATAATTATTGACTAAATAGAGAATACGTGATTTATTAACATCATCTTAAGCAATTACCTCTCCAGCTGCATCAGCATTGTCCAATGAGAAACCCATGGCTTCTTTAATCTGGCTTCTTTCTAATGTCAAGGCACGCAGCATGTCCTCAAATTCATCTCTTTGCACATCAGTCAGGCTTCGTTCCACCTCCACACGCTGTAAAAATAATGGAATGCAGCTCTAACCATTCAAACACTTGCAAATATGAAAGCTAGTATACAACTATTAAGGTTGAAATACTATACAAACTCCAACGTACGACATAAAAGACTGGATTAGTAAGTACCCTGCCTTTCCCAGCAGCAAAAGTGCTCCCCGCCTCCTTCTCATGCTCCTGGCCTTTGGCAGTTGGTAGAGGAGGTGGTATCCATCTTTACATACAAACAGGAAAAAAAATAATAAAAAATATCTACAAGGACTATCAAATATCCATTAAGATCTATCAAATGCATTTATAAAAAGTATATATGACATCAAACTAGTGATGCCTTTGTCTCATTAGAAGAATTATTTCCCATTAGTTAGAAAAGGGGTACAAGTCCTCTTCCAAAGTCAATAGTTGAATTCCACGATTTATTCAACATTTCTTCTCATGCATGGATGCATTAACTAATTTCTCATTTTCATGATTATTTTATTTAAAACAAAGGAAGCTAAATTTTCATCTTTTAGTGTTCCCAAAATGAAATACGAGTTTGGAACTGATTAAGTAGTCTGTAATTGTTGATAGGAAGAAAGTGCTTACCTCCCACTACCGGTTATCATAATGAAAGGCTCTGTCCGCCATCTCTGAAGTGTATCCCCCTGCAGTAACACATCCATTTTTCCAACTTGATTTTCTTTCAATTACAAATGAAATATACTGTTCATGTAATTTTTAATTTAATTCTAGCTATCCACTATAATAATTACACACTACAAATTTCACATAGAAATATCATTACCACCCCAAATAAATGTCCAGTATTTTTCTACAGCTTATGCTTCAATCCATTTTCATACTGTTTGTGCGTGTCCACGAGAGCTTTTTTTATAAGAGGATTGGTGGTTGGTACAGTCTAGTGTTAAAAGAAATATTCTAAAAATTAATGAACCTCAATGCATGAAAATTAACATAATTTTTATTGCTTGAAATAAATAAACATCATGTACCACATGATTAAAAATTCCATGTCTTAGATCGTCAAGGCCAAGAGGTCTCAGATACAGAATGTAGCATGCCTTCTCCGATTTACTTCGGATAGTTTTTTTTTTTTTCAATCCACATCCTCCACAATTAGCATACTTTGAAATGTCTTGAGTTACTAGACGCTATCATATAATAATAATAATCAGTACTAGTTTTATGGTTCAAATATACCAGATAGTAAAACAGTTCTTCTAGAATACGGTTGTTAGTTGACAGCCATGGAAGCACATATTGTGAACAATACAGGACAAAACTCTAAACACTTTTTCACTGGCAAAGGCATCAGACCATCAAAACTGTATCAGGTTTACGGTTTACCTGAGCAAACGAATAAAGCCTCCAAACATAGTAAGTATGCTCCTTTGAACCAAGCTCAAATAAGAAACTAAAGAGAGGATTCCCACGACCCCGCTCCATTATAGCTTGCTCAAAAGCACAACCTCCATCGAGAACATAGAGAGCCATTGTATCAATAACATGTTGAAGATGGTTGTCATCAGGCACAACAACATTAATATCAGGTATATTTGGAGTAAGAACCTACATGTGTAAGAAGAGCAAGGTGTACATGAAATTATCAGCATAGACAGTGAAATAGTGACCTCAAGAACAAACGACAAACTAAAGTGAAGATGCCTTGGCTCTAAGTCTGTATCACTACTTTTCTTTTACCCCATAAATCTTTATATTACAGAGAATTTCGGCCTTGAGAAACAGATCCAAAATATGAATTGAAATTCTAACATCAACATGGAAAAGTTCTAACTGAAATTTCAAAGAAGACCATCAAAGCAAAAGAAAAACTAGCTACAGTCCTACTATGGTAGTCAAAATAATCAGGAATCTAGGCCTCGGTAACGACCCCTTCCAGCAGAGTCTCCATTCCCTAGAGTAACACAGGGATTTCACACCATCCCGAAGGATAGAATGTCTTGGTTGATTGGAGAAAAATTTAGGCCGAGTTAAAAAGGTGTTAAGTGTATTTTTTCAATTATATCCCTTGATCTAAAACCTAAAACCGTAGATGAAACTACATTATTTTTATACGAATGTGGGAAGTGAAAATCTGAGAAAATTCTCTCAAGGGCAGTTTGATAGGTAATGGCTTTTTTCAGGAAAGAAGCGATTGTTGTAATGTTCTAAAATGAAAGATAAGGCATTCAATGTAGCACAAAGAAGTTATTTTTCACTAGCTTTATCTAAGTCGATTGAGAAGCATAAATTGGAACATTATTATATTCCAAGATTATAAACAAAATTTTCTAAAAATAATTCACATTGGTAAAAGACAAAGTATCAACAACATATAACTACGGTCTTCGGTACAACGATAATGCTGGTTGCATAGTGTTTTAGAAGCAAAATGCCATCATATTAGTGTTTAGATTCTTTTTAAGCAGGTTGGATGACAATATGAAAAAGGAAATCAGATCTGATGAATTGAAAAACAGTACTCTTAACGTATTGCATGTGATGATGGAGTGAATTATTGAATGTTTAGAATACAAGCTCTTTTCTCCTTATTCAATTTTTATAAAAATGACTTATTACCACTTCTATTTCATTCCAAAGAAATGTTGCATGGGCATAGAATACTATCTAGTTTTACTCGCTCTTTTTTAGGTTCCCATTTTCTTTATTAAAATAGTTTCTTTATACATAGTACCGAGGCTTTGACTTCATTGGCAAGTTAAAAACGAAATTCACTTGCTAAGAGAGAGTTTAATAAAAAAAAAAAAACTGCAATATCAGATGAGATAACCCACCAGCTCAGAATTTTGGCCAGGAACAGAGGTTACCGGAGGGCCAGATGGACCAGACAAGATGACAGTTGCGCCCTGTCAAACATACAAAATATTTGATTTGTCATAAAGAGGCAGAGACCAAAAAAAAAGTGTCATAACATGATGAATATTGTATTACAGAAAGTCAGAAAGAAAAGGGCAAGATGCAGGTCAACGGCATCTCTCTATTGGGAAACCCAAATTTATACAGCCACAGAAAAGGTAAGATACATTCATAAAGGAGAATATTCAAGTGATCGAATATTGAAAGGTCGATAGTTACTGACCTCCTTACTCCTGATGGCCATTTGTCCAGGAGGGGGAGCAGGAAGTGCTTGTGATGGAAGAGAAACTGATTTACCCCACCCAATCTTCAACTCATATTCATAAACGATTACTCCTGGATCACAAAATAATATCTTCAGGCCATTTTTATCTATAGATGAAATTCTATCCTCTAAAAAGTATCAAACATGCAACTTATTAACATCATAACCAGCAAACTTTTAGCCATTCAAGTTTGTAGGCAATGTGAAGTCGTACTGCAAAATGAAGGAAAATTGTGGGTACATTTATCCCCGTCTCTAAAGGTGAGATTTACATAGTTGGCATCGCTTCTTCACCAGTGAAGATCTTTGCCATTTACAATGTTTTAGCCAGCAGACAGAATACCATTTCACTGCAGTTCTGCTTTGCAAAGGCCATCCATACTACAAGCTAGCTTATGTTTTATTTTGTTGAAATTAGTTCTTAATATAGTGTTATAAAATACAAAATAATTACTGAAAGCCATCTCTCCATGCCAATATGATGTCAAATAAAAGGAGCTATTGAATGCTTAACTATAAAATCCTATAATACAAGGAAAGACTGACCATGAATAAGACCAATTCCTATTTTTTATGAGCAAAATGCAAGCAATGTAATAGCTAATATTAATCAACCACATAATTAACCCCTGGATTGGCACAAAAGTTCCCTAATGATCAAACACCATAACATGAGAACAAAAGAACAAAAAGAAGAAATGAACCATCATTGTATTATCACATGAAACATGCAGGTAGCACTTCATGTGAAAAATTTTAAAGTTGAAAAAAATACAGGGTATATAATGGTTTGTCAGAGAACCTAAATATTAAATAAATCAAAAAATTCAAAAATTGAAACATGTATAAAGAGACTTAAAACCAAACCCTGCATTTCATCCTTTGCAGCCTGAGCATCAGCTCTATTCATGAAAGCTACAAAACCACAATTTCTTTGTCGCCTTCGTTCTTCTTCTGTCCTCGGCCACATTATTTTCACACTAGCAATAAGACCAAATCTTCCAAAAGTTCGTAAAAGGAAATTCTCATCTACCTGCAGCAAAGGAAATGAATCAACAATACAAATGTTAGCTAAGCATTAGCTAACATCTCAACCCTAAAAAAAGGCAGTGGTCTCAAGGTATAGAATGGACAAGAATCTGACCTGAGGCGACAAGTTTCCAACATAAAGATTTGTAGTTTGTGGATCTCCGTCATCAAATGATCCAAACTTTCCCATCTCAAAATCATCTGGCAGCTCATCAAACCGGCTGGAGGGCTGAAGTCAGAGCAATATCATCGTAGATGAGGACTTGAATAAACAAAAGTTAATCATATGACAACAAGCCTCATAATATCTCTTCAAATACACATTGCACGAGTTCAATATCCATAATTTTCACATAGAGACATAGATGCTCATCTCACCATAAGCAACATGATATTGCAAACACGTATTTGACATGTATTGTATGAGCAGCTATAGTTTAAGAATCCATGGGACACACTAACCAGACTTTGACACGAAGAAAAAAGAAAAGAAAAGGATAAGAAACAAAGACACAAAAGTAGTGAGAAAAAAATTTGCTACCAGACCTTTATCTTTTATGCTACATAAACTAGTTAGTAGAAGAACTCACAGCAGAATTATCACCATAACGTGTATCAGAATATTGCTCACGCTCTTGATTACGCCTCTCCCTCATTTCTTGTTCATGTTTCAACTCCTCCATGAAATGATCAATGTTCCTGGATTTCCCTTTTTCTTTCTCTTTTGGCTTCTCCTCCTTCTGCAGGTTGTGAAGCAAACAATTGAAACGTAAATGAGAAACGATATTTATCAACTCTCAAAACTACGAGAGAAAGTTTCATTTAGCTTAATCACCTTCTTTTCAAATTCTTTACCCTTTGTTGCCATAGGAGGTGGAATGAACGATGGCACATACCTGCATGAATTTGAACTATAATCTAATATCTATGACAACGATTACATGTTCCCAAAAAATTGGAGAGGGAAGAAAAATAAAAAAAAGAAGGGACGAAAAATAGACCAATATTTAAATTGGTTCACCAAGAAATGTACTATCGGTATTTGTGATGTACTTGTATCTGACTCTTCTAAAGATGCCGATCTAAATTAAGGGACTGCAAGTGTAATTTTTCCAGCCAACTAGATAATTTGATATTTCATTAGATGATTCTATTGCTCATGTTAAATAAGAGTCTATGAAGAGAAATGACCAGCTCGAGGATATAGTTTCAAAATTTAAATCAAGAAGAAGAATAAAGGTATCTATTTTAGGGTACTCAGGGAGAGTCCAACGTTAAGGCTTGCTTCACTCAAATCAAAACTGGTATCACAGTTTGAAATTACATAGATACCAATAAACTTGAAAAGAGTCAACACATGCATAGGCTCTCCTACTCTAGATGGTACATGAGATATGTAAACAAGTTCATATCTAAGTCGAGTGAGATCATATGGTATACAGAGAAATATGCTCAAGCAAGATATTTTGTGCATATCAGAGCATTTAACGGAATTCATAATTTCTATCGAGTCACATAGGGAAAGCAGCTAAATATCTGATAGAAATTATAGAAAAAACATATCATGAATTATGGCTCAGAGGGTATTGAAGTTATGAAATTTTCAAGGCCAGAGAGGTTGGTGCGTCTGTCATGATACGTGAGAGCCAAATTACGGCTTGATCTTTGAAGCAATTTACTCAATATTATTGTAAAGTTTTGAGAATAAGATCATTTATTGATGCTGAAGGAAGAAAAAATGGTTGATTAGCCATGTAATAAAATGTGTGTTACAAATGCATTGTGCATCTTTCACTTAAATTCCCTCCACTAACAAATGCCAACTTTAGATTTAGGACAACTAGAAGGCATCCATGTGAGAAGTAATGAAACTTGACCTGGAACACTGCATTTCCCACCTTGGCAAGCAAGTAGAGAATATGTGAAACCACATCGACAACAGGCAGATGAATAAGATACAAGCCACAGAAAAAGCCTAGTCAAATTGCCAAAAATTACTAATTTATCTGTATTCGGTGATTACTGGACAGTTTACAGAACAATTAGTAGGTCTATACTTCAGTTAAATGATAAACAATGTCTTCAGCAGCTACGTGGACTTAGAGCTTTAAAAAGAATCTTAAGCTGTATGGATTCAATCCAAATCTCAAGTGATGGTACCATTTAAGTACATGATGTATTAAAGCGAGATGTTAATAATATATAATTAGTCTGCTAACTTTACACAATTTGAAAGCAGAGCAGAAGAAGCTGTATCCGAGAATATCATCACCAAAAAATTTCTCATACTCAATATGCCTAACAATAAGAGCATTGAAGCACAGTTGATCAAAAGCATTTGTTTACCTACTCCCCTTCTTTATACCAGAACCCTCATCTTTGGAATTTCCACCTGCCATCCGCGAATGAATAGAAAAGGCCCATTTTTTTATTAATGCGTCCATGTAAAAAAGAAATAATTATTTATTTATCCATATTGCATTAACAAACAAAATTCTATTAAATTCTTACGAATAAAGGGCTTAAGGAATTAAATTAAACAAATTTTCTTAATTAGCAACAGACCTTCAGAATAATTTTTCAGCTTCTCGTTAGGATTGATGGTACCACCTCGGACAAAGGCCTTGGACCCTGGTGTATCATCCACTTGAAAGGATTCCACAAACTCTTGATATAAGCGAGCTGCTTCATCCTCCTCCCTCTAAAGATATCAAAAAATTTACATTAAATGTAAATATGGACTAGTAAGATTATAATTAAAAGTCATATTTCTTTCTCCCAACTAGAGAAAAAGGAACGCTGTGGGAGAGGGGGAATACTTTTTTCTTAGCCTCTTCCTCTTCTCTATGCTTTTGAAAAGGTGTCTTCTTCCGAGAACTCATTTTACCATCAAGTGATTTAACTGCAGAAAAGCACAAAAAAGTCAGTAGAAATACTCATCTTGATGGTACACATTGTAGAGTGGACCGAATTATAATAATCAAAAGAAGAAAAACTTCAAGGAACCCAGATCACGAGTTCCAAAGATAGAGTGGGCACAAAGAAAAACACACGCCACTAGTATGATGAAAAATTAAATTTTTATCAACTACCTCGTGAACGAAAAAACAAAAATCTTAGTATTTATTCAGAAATTTAACAATACAATAACAAGAAGCAGTAATTGTACACAACTTTTTTTCACAAAATTTACAAACATATATACTAAAATTATATTGCTGAAGCTACACGAGAAAATCAGTTAAAACTAGGATATAAAGGTTAATTTTGCCTTTCTGCAAAACCCTTGAACATATCTTACAAATGCACACACACACACACACACACATGCATATACATATAAGAGAGATAGAGATTACAGGAGAGAGTAAAGGAGGAATGGATCTGTGAATGATCAAAAGAAATTTCTGATACGAGAGAGAAAGAGAGAGGAATGTCTTGGAGCTAAAGCCGGCGATGAAGTACCCTTTACCTAGAATGGTAGTCGGAGATCCAACCCGAATAGAAGATCCGGGTAAAAATGAGTTTTTTTCCCTTTTTTTTTTTCTTTTTTTCTGAGGTTCATTTTGAGATAAATGCGACTTTGAGTAGAGTTGTACCGGGTCACAGATCTTCAATTGGTATAATTAACTCAATACAACTTTTTATTTTCTTTTTGATCTGATAAGCTATTTTCAAATTGGTACAATTAAATTACTTAACTTCGATTTGCTTACAAATCTAATCACTTTATCCACGACCATCAAATTAGACAAATGTAACGAGAATTTCTTCTCTATTTAGGACTCTCTTATGGTAAAAGTAAGGAAAGTTGACTATAATTTTTTGTCCATTTAAACATTCTTTCTCTTCGTTTTGCATGAATTTCGAATCATCCACGTTTGTTGTCGATTTGATTCGTGTCGATGGGCGATCTGGTTCGATTAGGTCAAAGTTTGAAATTGTGGGTCGAGTTGGTTCTCGTGTTTGTACCACCAACCTTATTGATCCCGACCTGAGAAATCATACAGGTACTACGTTGGCAGTACATGTATGGTGCATTTTCTATTATTGTTGCATTTTCTATTATTGTTGCGTCGAAAATCAATAAAAAATTATCAAGTTTCTTTCTATAAAAATTTTGTAAAACTTTTCTGTACCTATAACATAATTAATTTTTTAAACCGGCTTCACTCATCCCAAAGCTAAGTCAAGAAAGAAACAGGCAAATCATCTATACTCTTCGTCTCACTAAAGCAATCGCCGTTAGACACCTATGTTATCAAGTGAATTTTACTTGAAATCTCACTTCATACATATAGCGCGCAACCACTTATTCCAAGCTTAAGAAATTTCCATTTTATTTGACAAGTATTGTTCTACATTAATTTTTTGTCCCTTTTGTCTCGTTTATCTGCTTTGTTTTAGTTTGATATCACACATTTTTCTGTTTTAATGGATGATATATGTTTATGTTTTCATTCACTTATGCCAATGCTTAAGGGCCTGTTCTCTTTACCATTTTCAATCCATTTTCTGTTTTCGATTTTCCAAAACAGCGAAAACGAGTTCTCTTTCCCATTTTCGAAAACGCATTTTTAAAAACAAGTTAAAAATTTATAAAGAAAACACAAAACGACAAATTTGTCGTTTTGAGTGTTTTTAGTTATAATCAAGTCAAAATTTACAAAATTGGTGTTTTCATAACAATTTTTCAAAATGTCAAAGAAAACACATTTTCAACAATCTCAAAATGGACTCTCAAAACACAAAACTCAAAATGAATTCAAAACTCAAAACACAAAACTGAAACACAAAGAGAACAGCCCCAAGGTGTTTCAATCACCTGACTTGTTGTTTTTATGTAAAGTGTTTCTATCATGTAGCTTTGGCCTTTTTTTTTTTTCTTTTTCTTTTTTCTTTTTTTTGAAGAATACTAGGTTAGTTTGCTGGTTAATTGTGATTTTCCTTTGCAATTCAAATGTGATGGGTTGTCAAATTGAGACTAAGCCTCTATGTAGCAGAAGTTAAAATCTAAATTTCAACTAAGTTAAAGTCAACAATTAATTATAATCACATATTTTAAGTTATTCACAACTTTTCAATCACACATTTTATCAATTTTTATCAAAATTTATTAAATATATGATTTTAATCCCTACCAAACAAGAGCTAACCTTTTAAAGTGTCATGGAAGAGTGATAGAGATCGTACAACTAGAGGTTCGATGATACTTATGACTTTACCACAACAAACCGATTTCTCTGCTTCTCTTTTTGTAGATTTGTGGAAGTTGAAACTGTTAAGAAATTGATTTCATGAAAAATAGCAGATCTTTTTGCTTTTTTTTTTTAGATAAAGGAGGTTTAGAATGTATACAGTGCGCATATTTTGTTCAAGAAATCGAAATGACCCATGTAGGGATACTGTCTTGGTATTTAAAGGCATCATGTAGAATTGAATGTCACTTTCCCTATCAAAGTGTTCGTTTGTGTAACGTAAATAACTTCCGTAACATTAGAAAAATCTTTTTGGACGTATATTTTCCAACAAGACATGTTTTTTTAGTCGTGGCTTTTCATTAGGATGTGTCATTTGAAACATAGTTTTTCAACAATTATATTCTGATCCCGTGTGTTTGAAATTTCATTTTTCATCTCAATTCATCATTCCATTCAAGTTCATATAAATAGAGTACAAAACATAAAGTAAGTTCATTGGTTTTCGTAATTTGGAGTGTTTTTATTGCGATAAGTGATCGTCGTATCTTGTGAGACGATCGTCAAAAAATCATTAGCATCATTAGCATCTATACGGGGCATTATCGTCTTAAGGAGAAATAATCAAACTTTTGTCTCTATCAAATTCATATTTATGCATTTTATGTTTCAACAATTATATTTTGACCCCGTGTGTTTGAAATTTCATTTTTTCATCTCAATTCATAATTGCATTCAAGTTCATATAAATAGAGTACAAAACATAAAGTAAGTTCATTGGTTTACGTAATTTGGAGTGTTCTTATTGCGATAAATGATCGTTGTATCTTGTGAGACGATCATCAGAAAATCATTAGCATCTATACGGGCATTATCGTCTTAAAGAGAAATAATCAAACTCTTGTCTCTATCAAATTCATAGTTATGCATTTTATGTTTCTTCTTTATGTATTCGATTTCATTAAGTTGAAATTTTGTCCGATTTTATGCTTGTAAAAAATTAGTTATCGGAATATAATTTAAGCATGTCAATTTTTCTTAACACATACAACTAGAGGTTCAATGATACTTATGACTTCACCACAATAACCGATTTCGTTGCTTCTATTTTTGCAGATTTTTGTGGAACTTCTCACCGTTAAATCGATTTTTTTTAAAAAAAAAAAAAAAGCAGATTTTTTTTTTTTTTTGTACTTTTTTGTAGGTGAAGGTGCTCTAGAATGTCTACAGTGTGCATATTTTATTCAAGAAATCGAAATGACCCAAGTAGGGTGTGAGCTCCTTAGGGTGTGTTTGAGATATATTATTTTGAAAGAATGTATTCCGAAATAGTAGATTGATATAGAATTTGTGGTTGAAAAAGAATGAAAAGTTATTGATGTGATGGAAAATATTATTTTATTGAAGAATGTGTGGTTGAAAATGAATAGAATAATGAAAATGAAAATGAAAATATATATCAAACAGGCCTAGTATTTAAAGGCATCACGTAGAATTGAATGTTAGTTTCACTATCAAAGCGTTCATTTGTGTAACGCAGATAACTTCGGGAGCTAAGTAGGTTAGAAAAATCTTTAAGGTCCTACTTAGAATTTTGTACTAACTTTAGAGACCATTTGTAAAATTAGTAGTAAACACGTGTGTTTCGCATCTTATGTATTGAATGAATGATATGCGTAATATTTTTGAAATACCAATACTGTTTTTTAAAATAATTGAGGTAATTGATATTGTATATATGTATATATGAATAAATTTTTTTATGAAATTATGTATATAATATGAAAGTGTTGAATAAAGATTGATTGCTTTTATTTTTCCATTTCAAAATTGGTATGTTTTTCATTTCTCAAGCATGGAAAAGAACTTTTCAATTGGGTCCTTAAATAACGTAACCTGAAAATTGCTTCCCTGAAAACATTATAAAAAAAAACATATTAGTTTAATAGTGAAACTTCTATAAGTGTATTTGTTAATTCTGACATTATATAATACTTTCCACCACACAAATTTAGTTTAAAATTTCAATAGGATCGTTCTTATTGTTGTAGATCTCAATGAAATATTTTCGAAGTATGAATACTTTTATAATTCACTCTTATTCAAATGCATTTAGTTGTCTTATAAAGATATAATCACAATTTTTGTTTGGTGACATCAATCCTACAAATATGAAAATAAATTTGAGATATGACAACAAAAATATACATTAACAATTAACAAAACGGAAAATATTAAAATTTTTCAAATAAAACTAACGACGCGACTTATTTTGTTAATTTATCGATGAATAAGACCTCATTTCTATTAGTATTTTCGATGATGATGTATTATCTTTGATATTCTAGAATACAAAATAAAAAAAATCATTGATATAATAATTTAATAATTTATTTATCAATATTAAAAAAAAAAAATCATATAGAAGATGTAGTACATATAATACAAATATAATATCATACAATACGTCTTTATCAAGAACGTGATTGTGCTCAAATACCAATATGATGCAGCGACTATGCAGCGACATATGTTAATTATAATTAATACTTCAAAATTTGTTTAATACCGAAAATTGGGTAAATATGAAAAAAAAACATCTCAAATGATTTTATTTAAAATAAAAATCAGTTAAAAACAAATACAAAGTGACTGTTATTCACGTTTCAACAAAATCCTAATTGACAAAGTTCAATATAATTGTACCTATGCTAATATTCCCTCACCTCTCCTAAAAGTAATTATTAATTCGTAATTTAATAAATAATAAAACACCTTAATGAAAACCATAAACTTAGGAATATTAAAAATATAAATCATCAAGCCAAAGATGAATTACATTGGTGGAAAGAGATTAAGCATATATACGTCTGTCAAAGATGGCTCCACAAATTCATAAATATGAATAAAAATATAATGCATATTGCTTGAATATGATGAGACAATAATACTATAGATCTGCCACGTGTTTATGACACCCCAAACAGATGTATATATACATTTAAAATGATTTGCAATAATAAATAAATTTACAATAAAAATTTCATACAATTAAATTCATTATACTATAAATTAAATTGAAATGCGAACCAAGCTTAACTAGTCGCAAAAAAAAAAAAAAAGACCTTCACGTCACTCATCAACTTATAAGTTAGCTTATGTTCATTATTTAGATGGACATTACTAAAAGAATTTAAAAATAAAAATAGAGAGAAAAAAATATTACAATATCTTTTTAGTATAATAAAAAAATTAGTAAAAAACCAAAATAACATTTTCTTTTTTAGAATTTGTCTTACACAAATCGACTTCTTCAAAACTCCAATACCCCAACATGAATACATTCATATAAATAAGGAACTCTAGCCACAACAAAGTTTTTTTTTTTTTTTTTGGACTTTTTGGAAGCTCTAGCCCACAATAAATTGTTTTCATTGACAACCATCCTTACATTTAACCCACAATAAATTGATTTTATTGACAATGATTCTATAATGAGATATGTTGATTTTTATAGCTATATTAGTCTTAATTATGTTTATTACATAGTGTATGTACTAACACATAACAATCATGCATCTCTCCTCTCATTTATTTAAATTAATTATTAATTATAAAAATAGTCATCTTTCAATCCCTTTCACATGCTCTCCTTTGGCAAGTGATTAAATAACGTATCCACATATTCTCTCCACCTTCCTTTATCGTACATTTTCTCTACATATTTGAGTTTTTAATTTGTTATTGTTGAATGGGGATAGTTTAAAATTTCAGTACATATTATAATAATTTATCTAATTTTATATAATGATAAGAATATAATAAAAAATAATTGAGGACTTAAATATGAAAATGAGCAAATATCATAAATATTTATTGCAATTATAATGTTGTGTAGTTAATAAAAATTTTATTGGAAATATAATTACCCTATTATTTGGTATTCCGTTTTATCTAAAGTCTTGTTGGAGCTACATTAAAACTTTTATTCTCATTCTTCTACTCATTTTCAATCACGCATTTTCAAAAAAACAATATTTTTCATCATATCATTAATTTTTCCTTCTTTTTTAACCACACATTCATTATCAATCTATTATTCCAAAATAATGCGGCTCGAACACACCCTTAATTTAGGTATCATAGAAATTCAAAAGTAACTACCAATTAAAACAACTTTTAAATAAGGGTAAATATAACATAAAACAAAGTTTTATCAAATTATATATTAACATTCTATATGCATTAATTTTATCATATTAAATATATTATTTAATTGTTAGAATATGTGTGAAACAATTAAAATAAACAATCATTTAAATAAGTAAATATGGATGTAAATTTTTTAAACTAACAAATTCAATCGAGGGAAGAAATTTAAGTTATATTTAATATTAAAAAAATTAATTTAGTGAATTATTGACAAATAGAAAAAAAAAATTTTTTATTTCATATTGAATAAATTGAATTAATGTTATTAATTATTAACAAAACTAAAATTAAATAAGAATATATTAGGTATATATCTAAAAGCTTGTTTGACACCCATTTTGGGGAAAAAAATGAATTCTGGAATAGCGATTGATGGAAGAATGTGTGGTTGAAAAGTAATGAAAAATTTTAAATTTGTATGTAATATTATTTTATTTGGAGAATGTGTAGTTATAATGAAGAATGAGAAAAAAATGAGAATGAGAATGAGAATGAGTGTTAAAAGAGGCCTAAATATGTAAGGACAAATTGAGTATTCAAAAGTTTCTTCTCAATCTCCCTTTAAATAATATATTATAGATAGATTAACTCCCTAGGAAACAGAAAGCGGATGTAATACAATAATATTTTTTCCTCACCATTTCATGTTACAATCATGCTACTACAATGATTTTTGTTAGACAGTTTGACAAATTGTCAGCTTGCACCATTTCATTGGATGTTGGATAAAAAAATAATTTCAAACCAACTAATCCGTGTTGCCACCTCATCATCTATAAAAATTCATGTACATTTCTGCACAAGGAGCTTAATTCTTCATCTTAAGGAGAATTTATTTAAATAAATCTTCTCTTTAAGATTTAAAAGAAACGGAAGACTAAATTCTAAATGTTTCAAACATTTAGAAACATTTAGAATGACAGCAACACATTGTACAAGATGTACAGAAACAACTTAGAACAGCAACACTGCATATCCTAACATAACTGTGGCTAATTTTCACAACACAAGCACGTGGACTTTATGCTGCAACCAGCCTCTGAATATCCTTCTGAAATAGGATAACATTTCAAAATTACTAGAGCAGAATTTATGGAATTTAGTGAATGCTTTGAAGAGAGAAGAAAACAATGACATCAAGGAAATGAAGAAAGGTGAAGCAGAGAAAGTAAAAACCGGTATAAAATTATATATATCCTCATCATTAGCTATTTGAACCTTGAATCCTCAAAACCTTTTTGACTCAACCTGGGCCGGTTGCTCAACGAGAAAGCACCCAAGAAGATTCCAATTTCTCCCATCCACAAAGATAAATCACTTATTATCAGTAAGGCCCTGTAGTGTATGTTTGGCAAATCTTAAATTATAATTTGAAACTAATCAAACATACTTTTATCTTAAAAATTCATAAAAACTATCTACTTATTATTCACTCATTCTGTAGAATTCACAGCTTATAATCACTCCAAGACACGCTCTTAGTCTTTTGATTAGTCATTGGAGTAGGGATCATGAGAGAGCCTATCATAAACTTCTATGTATTACCCATCACACTTTCAGAAGGAATGTACTCCTACATATTCATTTTTTATATGTTAGCCAATTCTAATTCAACAGCTCTATAGTGAAAAAGTTGAGACCTATAAGGAAAGGTTACATTTAAGTTTCAACACTCGTCTATTTTCCCAGTTACATTCAAGCATATATAAATAAGTGGTCCAGAGCAAAGGAAAGATGAAACTGTGAAAACCTCTAAAATGGCCTATTTAGTAAAATTACTCGACAAGGATTTAAAGTCAACATTTTTGAGCGCATCTTCATCAAGAAAAATCACCAACGATCCTCGAAAAGGAAAAAAATGAAAGAGAGGAAAAAGTTTAAAGGGTGGTGCTTTTGATAAAAAGGGGATACAAATTTGGCCTAACAAGAAAAATGATTTACCTCTATTTGAAAAGGTGATGTTGTTGGTGGGTATCTCTCGACCACTTTTCCATTTTTGTCCACTACGAATTTCTCAAAATTCCATTTAATCAAATCACCTAAAATTCCTCCAGCACTTGACTTCAGGAACTGATAAACTGGTGTTGTACTGGGTCCATTCACATCAACCTGTTTTGGCTTGAACATTAGTCATCAGTTCATAACAATTTGTTAAAAAGGTGTACAAGGAGAACAAAAAACCTTGTCGAAGATTGGGAATTCCGCTTTAAACCTTGTGCATGCAAACTGCTTAATTTCTGGATTTGATCCTGGCTCTTGGCCGCCAAACTGATTACAGGGAAAAGCTAGAATTTCAAATCCTGCAAAATGGCGGCACAAGGAGATGAAGAACATCAAAGTCAGTCCTTACATGTAATCAAATATGTGCATATTTCTGCCAATCAAAAATGCAGGAGAGAATTAAGGGGAAAAAAAGAAGGAAAAACCTGACAAATATTATACCCACGTAAATATACTTTTAAACCTCTTCTTGTTTCCATAAACATTACAGTGTCTTTTTAATATTTACCATTGGTCCTCATAATTGAACATATTCAAATTTACAGGTCTTACAAGAAGAATGTAAAAACCAAAAGTCTTAACAAATCACCCTTGCTTATGTATAGTTCTCAAAAAATATTCATGGGCATTAAAAAAGTAAAACTAAACACCCTCCAAACTTCTGATATATTGTGTGCATATTTTCTTTTTCTTGCTACGCCAGTCCATGCAGAAAACAGGAACGGAAAAGAAAAATCATTCGATAAGGGCCATAAGGCCAACTAGACAAGAACCTAGCACTAAACAAAGATTAAAAAATTGTGCTACAAAAAGAGGGAACTATACCAATCCCCAATTCATAGGAACTTAATTCATTTCCAAGTTATCAAGAATAAATGTTTAGTTAGAATGCGACGAAATGGTATATTTGACAGATGGAGTGTTTAGAGTGACAATTTTTCTCTGCACGTGGTTAATTAACACTCCAAACTCTCTCAGCAGCCTGCACTATAATATGCAATAACAACTATAAAAGTATGTTAATGAGATATGAATTTCAGTCAATCTCACCTTGAGTTTTGTACTTCTCGTAAAGATGAGAAAGTTCTGTGTAGTTTGATGATGTTAAACCGCTGAATCAAAAATAAAACGATTATGTCAGCCACCCGGCGTTTTATGACATAAAATGTACTCTTAGAAACAAGATCCAGATTCTACAAGCATATATTATAACATGTTGACACTCGCAGCTACTCAAATCATATAATCAAGTGGCATATAAATAGAAGTCTAAAGTGGGTCGTTTCAGCCAGTTACGGCAGAGAGTATACCATTTTGAAGCAACATTCACAATTAGGAGAACCTTTCCTTTAAATTTGCTGAGAGAGACATCCTTGCCATCAATATCCTGTTTTCAAGAATAACCATATGTTAGCGCTATCCACATCAAAGAGAAAGCACTACATCATAGAGAGAGAAATCAATCCAAAATCTCCGATCCATTACATTGTCAACGTGCTAACTACATCATAAGCATTCGCAGAAGTTTCGTCAACACAAAACCTGATTCAACCAAAATCAATAACGAAAAGAACTAGATACTGATATTGGAAACCGATGGATTCAATAATTATCAATTTTCTTTGATTTAACAACCCTTTTTCTGAAGTCAGAAGGAAGTTCATACTACAAAGCACAGTTCTTGACTTCTTGAGATTTCCCAAGTTCTGCCTTATGCTGAAATGATTAGATGCATAATTTTGATTATCTGACAGAGAAAAAAAAAAGTTTATACTTTTTCGCAATTTATTCAACTACACTCATAAAAGGAAAATAGCACATGGGCAAAATGTGTTAATAAACAATCAACAAATGGACAAATAAATTAAGCAAAACGCATCAAACAAAAATCCTAATCAAAACGCATAAGAAAAATTCAAAATAAACACAATTGAATATCCACGCACGCACACATAAACTGAGTATGAAAAGTGTTTGTGAAATTTTTTTTACCTTTACAGTGAAGTCATGAATAGACTTCTCAGCGGCAGCTCTGGCATAAACCATAGGGAAGTACCGAGATTTCGAGACCAAAGCAGAAATATTTGAGGATTGCATTGAGAACCCATGTTGGAAAAATGTGGACTTGGAGGACCCAAATTTGGATGAAGCTTTTAGAAAAGGTATAAAAGAAGAATCTGAGCTTGACTGCAGCTTGGCTTGTGTAAACATATGCAAAGGTGCTGAGTAAACTGAAGAAAAAGCCATGGAAGCCATTTTTGAAAACTGTGTAAATGCGGTTTAAGAATTGGGTTTACAGGGACGAAGAAACCTTAGGACGGGAAGAAAGAGTGGAAGGTAATGAAACTCGTGGATTCATAACCCCCACCTATTTTCTGTTCAATTTTTATTGCTCGAAATTTCTAGTTCCTTTTTTGGGTGGACAAAAATGAGGAAGAATTATTTTTAGAAAAGTAAATTTTTTCTTTTTAATTAACTCATGTTTGATGGTCATTATTTGACCAAAACAATGTTTTAATAAAAAAAAGTAGAGAACGGAATTAAAAAGGCTTAAAATCATAGAATTTATTACGTATAAAATATTTTATTGTGTAAATATATAGTTAAAATGAGTCCGCAGAATAAATTTTGTTAAACAGAGGCTTAAACGCAAAAAAGTGGTAGTAAACCTTTGTCTGGGTTTCCTTCTAAGTTGTTAAAAAGCTACTTTCTAAAATCAAATATTAATTTTAATCATACATTTCGTTTGATTTATAAGTACTACCGACTGCTCACTTATACCAACTTATGGTAACAACTAAAAAGAAACACAAACAAAAAGCTTATTTAACTTATCTGAGGTCAATGTGCATATAAAGATGCTACATCCAAATGAAGTGTTGCGTCCTAATTGCTAAAATCCCGTGAGTGTACAATACTGTAGTCAAATAATAAAGTAATGAATAAAATATCGTTCCCTTAACAATTATGTATTTAATCTAATTCTTATTAATACCAACTTCAACCGAGTAGTCAAATTATGATTGATTGATTTTATATTAATTATCTAAACCAATATAACTAACAAAAGAATTTGTAAGGTCGATTAAAAGTGCGCACTAAGATTTCAAATCGTCTTTTATTAATCTGTTTTAACAAAACTCAAAATCATAGTACTTGTTGAATCTTGCCTATTGATTTTCATGTTTTGTTCAATGAATTTGAGTAGAATTAAATATATCTTCACATTTGACCTTCATATATCTCTATGAAAACACGTGAAATAATGCATTGGACACAAGAACATCCAATTTAAATCATGCAAGGTATATTAATATATTTTTATCCGTACTAAACCCCCACAACAATTGTTATATATACTATATTCATTATTCATTATATCGAATGAAATAACAATCACAAACAATTTAATCAGTAACTAATAAATTGAAAACATCCCATATAAATCATGTACGGCATATTTATATATTTTTATCCCTATCGAATCCTAAAACAATTGTCAAAAGTTCTATATTCATTTTTATCTAATATACAAAAGCATCAAACATCAAATTATTTAAATTTATATTATAACTACATAATGATGGCTCATCTACTTTCTAGTGACTAAAAATTTAACCGGGCACACAAAGTTATAAGAATTCATGTTGATTTATGAAACAAAACACAAATTTTACATGTCTGAAGAAAAAGAGAAAAAACCAAGAATTCATGAATCTCTTCCAATCTTCTTGAACAATCTATTGTCGCACATTCTTCTTCTTTGTCCAAAATTCAAGAAATAATTTTCATTTTTCAACTTAGATAGATGGATTTCTTGTTTCGTGCCTCTTGTGTTTCTCTCTAAAACTTGGTTATTTGTCTCTCCTTCGCAAGAAATTATGTATTGTGTATCGTGCAAGCTCTTCTCAATTGTTGGATGAAGGTATATATTTATAGGATGAGAAATTAGGTCAAAATTTGTGTCCCAAGCGATTTACAAAAAGTGGTTGATTCAAATAAGGAAGCAAATTGTATTGTTGGAAAATATCACCACGCAATTGCATCATTGTACTGGCTGTGAATAAACGCTAATCGCCCACCTCAAATTTTTGAAACACTTCATTTTGATCCTTGGATTTCTTCCTTTGTCCGGGTTGAGTCCCATCTTTGTGCACTTTTAATCCTTCATCTTCTAATTTCATCCAATTTGATCCATGTAATCTTCAATCATCCATTTTTCAAATTTTGGTCATTTATAATTTAGTCCCCAAACTTTAACTTCTTCACATTTTAGTTCTTGTTTGGACTCTTTTCACTTCTTTTCGTCAATAGCCGACCAAACTCGAGTTTATCCTATAACAATCAATATTTAACCAAATTAGATAGTAATTCTATCAATTGACTCCCAAATATTCATTTTGTACTATCTGAATATTGATTTAGCCCCTTGTTTAAGCAACATTAAAATTTTTAGTCTCATTATTCTCCTCATTTTCAACCACACATTTTTCAATAAAATAATTTTTTTATCGCATCAATAACTTTTCCTTCTTTTTCAACCACACATTCTCTATCAATCTACAATTTCATAAAACATTCTTCCAAAATAATATGTTCAAACACACCCTAAAATCACACCTATCTTGTACACTCCAAAAGATTTATGCCTCGTCTTTAGGAAAAGAAATATATCTCTTACAAGAGACACCCATATTGATGTTACAATTTCAAAAAATTCTTAGACGAGATTTCAAAACATAGTATTTGTTGCAATTACGAGTAAGAGGGATTACCTCGACTTTCCAACAATTGATGATGGATTTGAATAAAAAATGATATTCCTCCGAAATAACTTTGCGGCCAAACAGGTTCGAGGAAATAAGTAAACCATTTATTGCTACAAACACAATAACATGTTGAATTGTTTCAATTAAAATTGTAGAGAACGGAATAATTTTATTTTTGCATATCTTAACTTCTATAAACTAATCTTGTGACTAGTGATGGCAACGGGACGCGTTCGGGGCGTGGCCTTAGATGGGGCGGGACTTGGGATTGGGCACGGGCGGGTGCGGGGCGTGAGCTTGCCCCGTTTGTTTGTTTGTTTTTTTTTTTTTTTAAATTTTCGGTTAATTAATTTTTTTATAGTTAATTAATTATTTTTTTTATTCTTCAAGAGGCGGGGCACCGTCGTCTCGACGGGGTGCCCCGTCCCGTCCCGTCCCGCCTGGGTGGGGAAAATTGTCAACTCTACTTGTGACTATATAAATTCTATTAATTAAAAGATTTATCAATTAATCGATAAATTAATAATTTTTAATTTATAGAGTGTGTTTACAATTCAATGAACATACATTTAATCAACTAAAAATTCATAATATTTTACCTATATAACCAATTAATATGAAATAATCCCCTATATATACGCTAAATTAACAAAAAAAAAAAAAAAGACCAAATTAATTGTACTTAATTAACTAATATTCATTGTAATTGCATCAATTTAATTAAATTAAATTTGACTAAATAGATTAAAAATAATCTTTATATAAACACACACAAATTCTTCTTATACATTATAGTTACAATGGCTTCACATCTAAAAGGTGTTCAAAAATCAATCATCGCATATGAGATGCAAAAAACATTAGGCGAGTATAATATAGAGCATACCACATGCACCAAAAAAGAATTGAAACAATCGATTTCCAAACAGTTTCACTTAAAATTTAATCATGGTACAATATCAAATTCACTCAAGCGATTACAATATCTTTTGTTTGACTTAGAAAAGGTAGTC
Organism: Fraxinus cuspidata; assembly: GCA_903798385.1. NCBI lineage: Eukaryota > Viridiplantae > Streptophyta > Magnoliopsida > Lamiales > Oleaceae > Fraxinus > Fraxinus cuspidata. The sequence goes on along the minus strand of CAIGRP010058092.1, from coordinate 20,852 downwards.
ATTCTAATCGAAACAAACCATCAAAATCTCTAGATATGAAGAAGATTGCTTTTGAAAGATTTCTTCAATACCAAGATTGTATGAATTTAACAGGAGAGCTAATCTTGAAAAAGGCAAGAGAGACTGAGAAAATATTTAGCCTTAAAAGAGATTTCAAAATTCAATTTTTCTCAAAAGTTCGAGTTGGGATATGGTATTAAGTCATTTCGTTGTTTTAGAGAAAGTGGATCAGTCGATACACAAGACATGTAGAAAGATAGGAGTACATAAAGATAAAAATAGATGAGTTCACCATGAAAGATGTTTTCAATAGGTCACAACTTGATCGCTCTCTTACAACAAAGCAATGAAGGGAAGAAAAGAGAGAGAGAGAGAGATGCTTACAATTGTTGTTTGCTTTAATGAGGACGGACGACTAATAGGATCAAAACCGGACAAGGACTAAACAGAAAACAAGACAAAGAAATGCTTGCAATTCTTGTTTATTGTAGTGAGGATGACTCATAGGATCAAAACCAAACGATGACTAAACACGTTGAAAATAAATACAATCTTGAATAACTATTAGTGAACTATAGCATCAGCATGGAAATGGACAGAAAACCAAATGACAACCAGAACATGATGACATCAACCTAGAATATCCCACGTTGGGTATGAACTAAGAATGAAGGAAGAAACAGAGCCTTGTAATGAATGCAAAATCCACACTAAAGTGACTATGAGGGGTGACGAGGGCGTCGACTGTAGTAGCCGCCATCAGGGAATGGAAGGCTCGTTTCCATTTGCGTATTGTAAGGCTGTGATGATGTCAGTCCAGCCCACTTAGGCAATGATGAATGGCCTTCGGCCCAATTACTTATTATCCAAATGAACTGAAATGGAAGCCCAGTCTGTCTTGGCCCAATACTCGGTCCAGCCATAAATGTGTTAGCTGGTTGCAACTTTGGTTGTTTTCTTCTTGGCAAGAGCATGTGTTTTTCTGGATCGTTGGATGTGTAGTTGCCCAATCTCAAGGTGTAGATATTTTTGGGAATTCGATTGGTTTTCATTCATTCTTCTCGTTTTCTGCTTAATGGTTTCTAGAGTCTTCGTTTTCTACTCTCTGTTCTTTCATCTTCTTATTGTGTGAGGATTCCATGAATTAGTTTCTGGTTTTAAAGTTCTTTGTGAATCTGGTTAAGAATCAGATTGTGATTGTTGGTAACCGTTTAGATCTTTTGGTCCATTGAAGAAGCTACAATTTTGGCTTGTGAATCGTGAGGGTTGAGTAGATCTGGCTTTTATGGTATTGACAGAATGGTGATAGTAGTCTGAGCCTTCGATCGTTGATATCTTGATGTTTAGTAGTTGTTAGGAGTAGTTCAATGTATTAGGGTTTTTCAAGTTTGTTTGATCTGTAATTTGTAATTTCTATTTTTTATAACATTGGCATCAGAGACTTTCTTGACTGATCTTGAGTCTTCAATTGAGTTGTGGAGGTTGGAAAATTAATTTCAAAACTTCATTCCTTAGTTGCTTGAAAAACTGAAAACTCTAGCTTCTTGTTCCTTCCGATTTTCTTTGGGGTCTTGTGAGTTCTCGTTTCGGTACTGAGTTTTGAAAGAGGTATTTTTGGTGTTTGTGTTCTTGTCCTCTGGGTTTTGATCGAAATACTCTATGTGTTGGGGTTTCTTGGACTTCTGATTTTCTTTGTGGTATCTGGTGGAACACCATCCTCTTGTTGTTACCTTCGAGTCTTCCTACTACACTAAGGTGTATTACATTGGTGGCTAATCATTAGCAACCCTCTGGTTTTCACTTCCTAACACTGAACTTTCCCTTCCCTGTGTCTGAGTCATTAGTCTTGTTATCATTGTTTTTGAATGATCAAATTGTGCCTTGACCTGGGAACATGATTCTTACGAAATCCTGGTGAATTTGTTCATTCTTGGAGTGATTGCATTTTTTTTTATTCAGCCCTACTGCATATATATATATTGTTTCTACTTGTTTTAGTCTATTAGCTTAATTTCTTGAATCGGTTTTGTGTTGTTGCCTAGGTTTTTTTTTGTAAACCTTGAATAATTGTAATTATTGTTTACTGTTTATTCACTGTAACCTATTCCCTTTTATCTGTTTGTATAAGATCAATTTACGTTTTTCCTAAGTGCTTCAGCTATCATAGTTTTACAACTTTTCTTGAAATACTTTGTGTTATTTCTGAGTAATAAAATTATGACACATACTTTTGAATTTGGTGTTTTTAATGGAAAATGGGATTTTTCCATTTGACAACAAAAGATGAAAGGTATATTAGTTCAACAAAAGATTGCTAAAGCAATAACACAAACATTTCTTGAAACTATGACAACTAATCAAATTCTTAAAGCTAATGAGCTTGAATACACATCTATTATCTTGCATTTGTTTGATCAAGTTTTAAGGAATGTAGGAAAGCAAGAAAGTGCTAAGGCCTTATGGGATGAATTAGAGAAACTGTACTTAGCTAAGTCCTTACCTAATAAGTCGTTTCTGTTAGAAAGGTTTTTAATTTTAAGTTAGATACCTCTAGGGACATAGAAGACAATATTGATATCTTCAATAAGTTGATTCAAGATATCACCAATACTGGTGATAAAGTCTCTGATGATTATAAGGTTGTTGTGCTTTTGAATGCCATTCCTGATACCTATAAAGAGGTCGAGGCTGCCATAAAATATGGCAAAGATACATTGACATCTGAAATAGTTATAAACTCCTTGAGGAGTAGAGAACTTGAGCTTAGGTCCGAGAGAGGAAATGGGGGGCTGGGACTTTGTTTGTTAGGGAAAAGGCTCAGAATATGTCTAATGGGAACCAAGAAAGTTTTAATAATCAGGGGAACAATAATAAGAAAAAGTTTAAAAGTAGATGTAGGTCTAAGTCTAAGACTAGGAATAAGAAGTGCTATGGGTGTGGGAAATCTGGACATTTTATAAAAGATTATTTTAAAAAGAAGAATGAAATAAAAGTAAAGGAGTTGATGAAAGGAACTTAGTTGAACCTAGTGATTCTAATTCTGTTGATGTCTATGTGGTGACTGAGCATTCTCTTGATTGTGATTCTGCAAGTGTTGCTGGTGGTGAGAATCTGACCCAAGAATGAATCTTAGATTCTGGTTGTACCTTCCACATGTCTCCAAAAAGGAGTTGGTTTAACTCCTTCAAGGAGATCAATGGTGGAGAGGTCGTGATGGGCAATAATATTGCCTGCAGAGTTGAAGGCATAGGTGATGTTACATTGAAATTTGAAAATGGCTATATCTTTACCTTAGAAAGGGTAAGATATGTTCCTGAATTAACTAGGAACCTAATTTCAATGGGTAACTTAGATGGTTTAGGTTTGCTAGGTAAGTTAGGTGATGGTTTATTGAAGGTGATAAGAGGATCTCTTGTGATGTTTAAATGTGTTAAGAGGAATGAGATTTATGTTACTAAGGTTAGTGTTGTTGTTAATGGGATGTGTGAGTCATCCAACACTGAACTAGATGCCACTTTAAACTGGCACAAGAGATTAGCTCATGTAGGTGAAAATGACCTACATATCCTTTATAAAAGAGGTGTTTTTGGAAAAGATTCAATTTCTAGAATTCATTTATGTGAAAACTGCACCTTAGGAAAACAACACAGATTTCATTTTAACACAGGAAAGCACAAATCTACCACTATTCTTGAATATATACACTCTAATCTGTGGGAGCCTTCATCCACTTCCACTAAAGAAGTAAATAGATATTTCATTTCCTTGATTGATGACTTATTTAGTAAGGTTTGAGTTTATTTGTTGAAACACAAATATGAGACTTTTAGGAAGTTCAAGAATTGGAAACTTTTGGTAGAAAACCAAACTGGAAAGAAAATCAAAACTCTTAGGACTGAAAATGGCCTTGAGTTTTGTAATGCTAATTTTGATCTGTTCTACAGTGAGAATGGGATAAGGAGACATAAAACAGCTCCTTATACCCCTCAGCAGAATGGTGTGCCTGAGAGAATGAATATGACTTTGTTAGAAAAAGTGAGGTGCATGCTGGTTGGATCAGGTGTGCCTAAAACCTTATGGGGGGAAGCCTTGATAATAGCCACTTACATTGTTAATAGAAACCTTTCAAGTGCTCTAGGTGATAAGACACCTGAAGAGCAATGGACTGGAACTGTGCCTGACTACTCACATCTGAGAATATTTGGATGTGCTGTCTATTCTCATCAAAATTTAGGAAAATTAGAACATAGGGCACAGAATTGTGTTTTCATAGGATATCCTGATGGGGTGAAAGGTTATAGGCTTTGGAGTAGAGAGTCTAGTGATTTTAAGATCATCAGTAGTACAAATGTTATTTTTGATGAGCTGAACATGCCCTGTTTGAAACGTAAAGTGTCTGAAAAACATTTAGAAGGGTTGGAGAGTAATAAGACCAAGCTGTAGGTGGAGCTTGGTATGCCATCTCAATCTGTTGATCCTGAACAGATTGAGACAGAGCCTGGAAATGGTGATATGAGTGATGACAGAGAAAAAAATGAGGTTCAGGAAGCTTTAGAAGAGCAAGATAGTGAGGTTAGTAACTATCAATTGACTAGGGATAGAGTTAGGTGAGATATTAAAGAACTTATAAGGTATAGAGATTACCTTACTTTAGCTTTGCTTTCATATCAAGACTTAGCCTTTAGAGAGCCTAAATTTTATGAAGAAGCCATTTCTAGTCAGCAATCTAAGGAATGGAAGATTGTTATGAATGATGAAATGGACTCCTTGATTAAGAATGGTACCTAGATTTTAGTTCCCAGATCTGCATGTAAATCTCTTATTGATTGCAAATGGATTTTTAGTATTAAGGAGGGAAATGTTGAGAGGGTGCTTATAAGATTTACGGCTAGACTTTTAGCTAAAGGTTTTACACAAAAAGAAAGTTTAGACTATAATGAGATTTTCTCTCATGTGATTAAGTATACAACTATTAGAGTCATGTTGGCCCCTGTTGCTTATTATAATCTTGAACTTGAACAAATAGATGTTAAAACTGTCTTCTTATATGGTGACCTTGATGAAGTGATTTATATGAATCAGCCACCTGGTTATATTAATAAATTTAAAATTGATCATGTATGTTTGTTGAAAAGATCATTATATGGTTTGAAGCAATCCCCAAGACAATGGTATATAAGGTTTGATACTTATGTTTCTTCTGTTGGTTTGTTAGAAGTGAGTTTGACCATTGCTAGTATTTTAAAAGAGATAATGAAAATGCTATTGTTGTTTTTATACTCTTATATGTGGATGATATGCTTTTAATTGGTCATAACATGTATGTTATTAATGAAATTAAAAGATCTTTAAGTGCTGAATTTGAAATGAAAGATCTTGGACATACTAAGAAAATTTTAGGCATGAAAATAACTAGGAAAATGCATGATAGAATTATGATTTTGAAACAGTCTGCATATATTGAAAAATTGGTATCTAGGTTTGCTATACATAATTCAAAATCTGTGTGTGCACCTCTTGCCAGCCAATTGAGTAAAGACCAATCTCCTGTTAATGAATATGATATTAAACAAATGGAAAAGATACATTATGCTAATGCTGTAGGATCTGTGATATATACAATGGTTTGTACTAAGCCTGATGTGGCTCATGCTATCAATACTCTTAGCAAATTTATGGAAAATCTTGGTCTAGAACATTGGACTGCTTTAAAATGGTTTGAGGGTCTGAACACTTAGGATTGTGTTTTAGTGCTTGCAATGATGGTGTAGTGCTTAAAAGTTTTGTTGATTCTGACTTTGCTGGTAATATTGATAATAGAAAATCTACTACAACTTATGTATTTACTTTGTGTGGAACATTTATTAGTTGGAAATCTCAGTTGCAATCCGTTGTAGCTTTATCAACCATTGAGGCTGAATACGTGGCTACAACAGAGGCCATATAGGAAGCTTTATGGCTTAAGGGATTACTATATGAAATAAATGAATTATCAAATCATGTTGCATTATATTCTGATAGTCAAAGTGCTATACATTTTTGCAAAAACCTAGTTTTTCATGAAAGAACAAAACATATTGATGTTAAGTTGCATTTCATAAGAGATATTGTTGCAAAATGTGCTTTATCACTTGAGAACATTGCTACCCAATTTAATTCAGTTGATATGGGTACAAAGGTATTGCCCCTAGTCAAGTTTAAGTCTTGTTTGCAAATATTGAAAATTGATACTGGGTGATTTGTTAAGTGCAGGTACCAATTCTAAACTTGATGCCTTGAAGTGATATCAATGGAAGCTGTTTTATCCAGATTAAGATAGTATTAAGTTACTTGATTAACTACTGGCATTAAGGTGGAGATTGTGAGGCTGTGATGATGCAAGTCCAGCCCACTTAGGCAATGCTGAATGGCTTTCGGCCCAATTACTTATTATCCAAATGAACTGAAATGGAAGCTCAGTCTGTCTTGGCCCAATACTCGGTCCATCCATAAACGTGTTAACTAGTTGCAACTTTGGTTGTTTTCTTCTTGGCAAAAGAGTGTGTTTTTCTGGACCGTTGGATGTGTGGTTGCCTAATCTCGAGGTGTAGATATTTTTGAGAATTCAATTGGTTTTCATTCATTCTTTTCGTTTTCTGCATAATGGTTTCTAGAATCTTCGTTTTCTACTCTCTGTTCTTTCATCTTCTTCTTGTGTGAGGATTCCCTGAATTAGTTTCTGGTTTTAAAGTTCTTTATGAATCTAGTTAAGAATCATGTTGTGATTGTTGGTAACCGTTTAGATCTTTTGGTCCATTGAAGAAGCTACACTTTTGGCCTGTGAATCGTGAGGGTTGAGTAGATCTGGGCTTTCATGGTGTTGACAGAATGGTGATAGTATTTTGAGCCTTCGATCGTTGATATCTTGATGTTTATTAGTTGTTAGGAGTAGTTCAATGTATTGGGGGTTTTTCAAGTTTGTTCGATCTGTAATTTGTAATTTCTATTTTGTATAACACATATGATGTTTAGAATTGAGGTGCATGTTTGGTGAATGAATTGGTGGTTCTCGGGGATGGGGGAGGAAGAAGATAACGACACGGCTCGACAATTTTATAAATGTTTGATGGTTATTTTGATAGTTTAGAAGTAGGGGGTTCAATCCCATAAGTTCGGTGATGGGCAAATGTACTCCCATCTCATTTTTGCCTTAGGGAGAGGACTGCGAGAGGTTTTGACAGGCAACATAAAACTTTGTCAATACATGAATCAACTATCAAGCGTGGGAGGGAAAAGCACTCGGGAATCATGATCCCACTCCCACACAATTCCCACATCAAATGTCAACTCAATGAATTACAGAAATATGATCACATGAAGAAAATGTTTGTACTAAAACTAAATAGCAACGTAAGTATCAATTCCACTGATATATGCAGAAACTACATTGAAAAGTATTAGTAAAGAGGAAGAAAATACATCAAGAGGCACCAACAAGTCACAAAATTCAATTGAAGTAGAAAATGCAATCACTTTTTCAAAATAGGCATGTTTACAACCCAAATAGACATTTGTACATAACTTGATATAGACCTAGACAAATTTACATATAAAAGGACGAGATATTATTGTCAGACTGATAACCATATGTCAAACATACTTATTGATTGAGAGAAGGGTTCTGCAAGATTTACATATATTAGCCTATCTGCTACATTTCGCTGAAGTTTACACTTGTCTCGAGTAAGAGGTTGGGCAAAGAAAAAACCAGACGCATGAAGAGCTTCTAGCTTTCCATATGATCACAAATGAAATTCTAAAGTGTTTGCTTTAGAGGGTTCTTACTTTATATACAACGAGCTAAATTTTGATTTTGTATATTGCATTCAATTAAGAGAACATGAACATCACGGTGAAAGATTGAGTTGGATCAGCAATCTATTAGAACAATGGTGAACAACGATTAACTATGTCTAGCAAATAAAAACTACTGAGTTTGCTTATCTGAAAAATGCACTGATATTAGAACTGAAGAGTGTACTAATCAAGCTGTGAAATCTTCCTCTTGCCGACTACTTTGTCATGAATTAAGCCACTCTTCGGCCCATTGTCAAATCTACGTTCCTTCTCAAGAACTTGGTGTCGTCCTCCATCCTTCTCACTTTTCTGTGACATGGTATAAAAAGGAGCTTTGCATTAATGAACCAATTTATGCTTAAAGATGACTAAGAATTTATTTATCTACATTCTTTGAATTAGCTAGTTTACCACATGAGAAATCGAGACCAGATTCACGTCTGAATTTCCAGCTGCAGCTTCAGAGGCACTATGATTTCTTTTCCCCTCAACGGCATTGATTTCTTCATCTGAATTCTGCAAATGGAGAAGATCTTTCCCCTTATTTGAATCTTTTATTCTACATAAAATTTTATGTCTTCGCCTCAAAAATCTGAAACTCACCAGTTCCAATGTTCAATATCGATGACAATCAGATTACTCTTTTAAGTTTTTACTATGACAAGAGAAAACAATCAACATACACTCGAATTGGCAATGCAAAAATCATACCTGACTTCAGCAAAAAATTTATCTCTTTTTCGCTTTGCAGCCTTCAATTTCCTCTTCTTTGAGACAAATTCCTGATAACAGTATCAGATAATAGTTTATGCTTATAGTCATGAAAAATGTTTTCAATTCAAAAAGAAGAAGATCGAGGTCAAAAGAAGTAACTTTTGGAGTGTCAGTTTTCAAGAATTGTGTGTCTTGTTTTGACTAGAAATGCCGCATGTACGGTCCACTTCGGCCAATTTCAATCGTTTAGGGCTCCGAAAACGCATTTTTAGTTATTCCGAATAATTTTCTTAATTTTAATTAGCTTAGTGATTATCCTTAATTCTTATAAATATCTATAGATAGTGGTTATTTAATTATTATCCAAATTTTATTTACGGTTTTAAATATGAGAGGTAAGTCTTGTGACGGTTAGTTGAATTTAAATTCAATAAAAGTCTTAATAAGTTTCTCAAACTTCTTGTCTCCTTTCCAAATCAAAAAGTTTTGAATGGTAATGAGATTTTGTTATTTTCTATAAGCTTCGGTTACATTTGAAAATCAGTCGCAATTTTAAATATTCATTAATCTACTTCCAATAAAACTTACACGAATTTGACCATAATAATAATAAAAATAGTTAGGAATGACAAAAAAACTCAACAAACCCGATACCATCGGCTCGCCCAAACAGGGCAGGGATTACCCGCTTAATCAGGTATTCGGGGACAAGGCGGGGAATTTTGCCTCGGGGCGGGTTCGGGTGCCCCGCCACGTTTATTTTTTTTTTAGAATTCAATATTTTAAATGGAAAACCTCACGAAATTTTATTAGTTCTAATAGAAAATTTTATTTGTCTCAATCTAATGAATGAAGACAATAAAATAAATTATCAAAAATTTAAAAAAAATTAAATGGAGTAGTAAACGAGATGGTGAATTGCTTGGCGAGGCCGCCCCCGTCTCGTTGACATCCCTAAAAATAGTGTGACTTGTACACAATAATTTATATATAAATGAGGTGTCAAAAATAGAGTAGAAGATTTTATTTTATTTTTTTGACGGAGAAATTCTAATCCAAATCGTGTGTCAACGTTATATTTATATAAATCATGATATACACGGAGAAATTCTAATCCAAATCGTGTGTCAACGTTATATTTATATAAATCATGATATACACGTGGAATCATAATAATGATAATAAAATTTTAATTTAGGGCTTTAGGACCCAAAACTGGATCAAACAATAGATTAGAATCAAGTTAAAAATCCTAAAAACAAAACAAAAACTTTAAAAAATAGAACTAACCTTTCGCAATTCCAAGAATTCATTCGCAAGTGTTTGATATTTGCGCTTCGCCTTGGCTTCTTCATCAACAGTACGGGATTGATGAAAATCCATAGAAGCCATATTCATCTTCTTGTTCAAACTCTAATGCCCACAACAAAAAACCCAAAAAAAAAACAAAAAACAAAATCCCACAAAAACCCAGGTCAAGAAAATAAAAAATTCTTTGAACTTTTACACACATACCAACAACAAACCCTAAAAATCCAAGAAAACCACAAGCCCAGTTAAAAAAAATGTTTGATTTTAACACTCATTAACTCTCATTCTAAGTGAGGAAAAAAGAAACAAATCCACTGGGACATTGGGGGTAAGTGGTCAGAGTGGTTGAAGGTGAATGGAGACATGTCGACATGTTTTGTAACTCAACCTCCGGTATCTTCTTTACCATCTTAATTCCTTTTTTATTTACAAGTTTTCCTTTTATGTTTATTTGCGACATAAATTCCATTAAGGATAGAATGAAGAGATAAAGAAACATGCGTGTGCGAGTGTAAGTGTTGTAAGATTTGGACTCGTTGGCATAGAGAGATTGTGTTGGAGGGGGACATTATTGCAATGGCTATGGTGCAGAAAAGGGAAGATGATGAATTGCTATGTTTGTGAATGCATTTATTTGAACTTAAAAGCTAAAATATTATTTTCATTCACGTATTAAGGTAAAACTTTACTATCCACATTTTTATTTACATATTCTACAAGATTCACTATTTATAATCTACAAAAACTTTATCATTGAGTTGAGCATTTGTTTTGGAACGACTTTTCTAGTGAGAGAATGAGTGACTTAAAATTACAAAAAAAAGTCATGAATCTCATAAGTATGTGATTAAAATGATTTTTTAAAAAATCTCTACCAAACATATCTGAATGAGTAATGTTATTTGGCCAACTGGTTATAAACACGAGACACAATTCTATGTACTGTTAGGTGATAGGATAAATGAAATGTGGAATTAAACAACTCATTTAATTGTATTTATCATTTAATATCACATTAACACTATATAAATTGTGGTTATAACTAGGGCTGCACAAAAAATCGTGGAATCACAGATCAAATTGAACTCGTTGGATTGGGTCCACGTAAACTTGCAGGTTTTTCCTTCAAACCGAACTAAAAGGATTCAAAATGGTTTGATTTAAGTTCCGACTTTAAAAAACTGCACAAAATCGAACCGCGCTATTTTTTGTTTTTAATTAAAAAATAATTTTACTAAATTATAGATTTTATAGTTTTCATTTTTAGAAAATACCAATTTAACAATACAAATTACAATCAACCTAATGAAATAATCATATAAAGGAAATTAGGTTCATATTAGTGGCCCATGATTTTACAAGTCCGCTATACACGTGTTGACTCGGTAACTAAATTAAACTAAAATTACACACATTATTTCTTCGTTAAGTGTTCATTATTTCTATCATTAAGTTTTCATTGATTGTATATTCTTCATTAAGTATTCATTACTTTCTATACTCTCAATCAAATTCTTTACTTTTTTGTCTTCATTGGTTGAAATATTTGTTGTTTTTTAACTTATTATACACTTATGAGTTGTGATTTGGACAGAAAAGCGATTGCTTGTGTCTTTAGGTGATTAATGTATTTGTTTGTGGTTTGAAAAGAATGAAAAATAGAGAGTACTGACTGTGTGAAAATATTAAAGTTCTTTAACTGTTACTATCAATTTCTGTTTTTTCAAATTAGTTAGAGAATGAAATTCGTCAATTTGAGTTTTAACCAAACTATAATAGCATAATCTGACTCTGACTTTATCAATCGCAATTTTTATGAAGCCTGAATGGATGCTACTGCTTCTATATTGTTTGCTTGTAAAAGTTTAATGGGAGAAAGTTTTTGACATGTTGTTGATGCTAACTTGCTATATGCATTTTCACATTTTTCTTATATTTCAAAGAAAAATGAATGTAATTTAACACTTAACATTATTAGTTATCGTTTAAATTTATATGGGGGAAGATCTGAGCAAGGTGTATAGTGAGAGGGAGAGATGGTTAACTTGTTTCAAATAAATTATCATAATGTTCATAGACAAATCGTGAATTAAAATCAAACCAAATCGTAAATAATGGTTTGGTTAGAAAAAATTTCAAATCGAGTGAAATGGTTTTAGTTGAAAATATGGCACAATTTGTCCAAATCAACAACGTTCACCCCTAGTTATAATCTCAATAGGGCTAAATAGCATTCCTCTATCTGAATGACGTAAACTCGTAAACATTAAGTATAATGAGAGCTTAGCCTAAGCCAATTGTAATGAATTTCGACTTGATTATTTATTTTATCAAATACATTGTGTCACTACAAACCACATTTTGTATTTTTATGTTTCTTCATTTCGAAAAATTGCTAAAAATGTAAAATCTATGAATGTGTTGGGCCTGTTGGCCCAATAACTTCTCCAAACGCACGTCCAATGCATGAGAGCTTATATTGGTCAAAGTCAATCCATAATGAAGTCAAAATTGACCATAATAGATTCATATTGAGTAAACCAACTATGATTTTTGTCAAATTCGATTGAATCTGCTCAACTTCTTCAAAAGAAATGAATAAAAATATTTATAAATTAAATAAAGACTTTATTTTTGGAAATAATTTATAAGTTAGTAAGTTACCCAAGATGTATGAAACTCGTGCGCTAGCCACAACCACAAGAAATCATTTCTTGTTGATCAATTATAATTAATTTTCTATGATATATATAGCGAGAAAACTTTTAGGATGCGTTTGACAGCGAACATAAAATTGTCATGAAAAAAATAAATTCTAAATAATTTAATTGCCTAAGACTTATTTGTATAAAAATTACTAATTAAACGTGTTTGATTAATTTAGTTTTCAATATAAAAAATATTAAACTTGTCCATTTTTATTGGTGAGTATCTAGAAACGAAATTTTAATTAGTTAATTTGCTTCTATAAATGCTAGAAGAAATAATTTTACATGATTTGTTGTATTTCAAAGTTTATAAGTGGTATCTGATGTTTCGCATTTTTAAGGTTTTCTCATATGGAATTGCATGAAAATTTTTCGGGCTAGGATGGCTCTTTGTTGATGACATGAATTTTGATGAAGTTTGAGAGGTGCTTTTGAATTTTATTTGTACTTTTCTTATTCACAACATCTAAAAAAATAAACAGTATTTAAATACCATTCTTTTGTGATGATATACTATTATTGAAATATTTTTTTTATTACATAAAAGGGGTACCATTTTAAAATGTCGCACAATGCATCCAAAATTTTAGGGCCGACCTGTATGGTATCAAAGTTAATTATACAATCACAAGTCACTTCAAACTAGAATATATTTCCATCATATTACTCTTCCTCTCTTCTTTATTTTTATCTTTTCTTGTGTCTCCATGGCCGACGATGGCGTTTCTAGTACTACCACAACTTCTCAATCTTCAAATATCAAAATTCCTTCTCTTGTCCATATTAATGCAACCACACAATTTCATCTTCGCGTCACTACCTCAAATTATTTTTCTTACTATGTTTAATTTATTTCCTTGTTCTATGGTCTCAATCCAATATTGACTATATTAATGGAACTAATTGTGTGTTTGATTGTGAGCATGGAATTTGTATGGAAAGAAAATAAATTATCAATTAAACGTGTTTAATTGATTTAGTTTTCAACCTATAAAATATTATACTTGTCCTTTTTTATTGGTGTGTAGAGAGAGAGAGAGAGAGAGAGAGAGAGAGTTATCTTGCAAATAAAAATCACTCGTACCTAAAGAAAATATTTTCCTTGTTTTTTAGAAAAATATGGTCACATGACCAAAAGTTCGAGAACATTTTTCATGAAAAAATTGTCAATCAAACATCTGAAATGTAAGAATTTTTGTGAAAATGACATTTTTTATGAAAAATAAAGTCAATCGAACACACTATTAAAGTTCAAATAAAACTTCAAACAAGTCTTTAAGTGCTTGTGTTTTTAAAAATGATTTCTTTAAATAACGTAAATTTAAAAAGTAGAAAAAATTATTAAGAACATGAAAAGTGAATTTTTTTTTCCGGAGATTGTGTTGTTAAAAATGAGTGGAGAGAAGTAGTAATTGGCAATTTTCTTAATCAAAATCATGTCCCAATTGAATTGTATTAAAAATTTATCAAGTTGTAATCAAAGTGAAAATATGAGTTATTGAGTTTAAATTATAACAAAATAGTTGAAATTGGTAGTATAGGTTTTGAAGGAGTCCACATGTCCAAAAAGATCAAATATGATCATTCAAATGCAATTAGAAATTTAAAAGAGTGTCAAAGAGTCGCACAAGTTTGCTCCAAATTTTCAGTCACAACTTCCAATGCATTTTTCACATAGAAAACATTGGAATTTGGACAAAGCTATTCTAGAAAAATTGTAGTCAATTGAGTTAGCTTTCCAACATATTTTGAATCACCTTATCGAAAATCGGAAAAGTAAGTTATTATAAAAATACTAACGATTGCTTAGATGTCACTGACCTAGAGTTCGAGCAATGCAATTATTCGGGGAATAGTAATATTTGATTTTCAAGCCGATTTTGAATTCATTTTCATCTCAAACGCTACCCATTATAAATATACACTTTACGAGACGTCAAAAAGTGTTTGAGTCATATTTTTTCATAGAAATCATTCATTTGAACATTCAAAACGCATTCATTGTTTCCAAGATTCAATCACCATATTATTTGTGCTATAAATTTATTCAAATTTTAATTTGTTGATCAAGTTATATTATTTCATATTAAACCACAAATCAAAACATAAAAAAATCGTTTGATCAAACACCAACCCGAAAAATGAGGAATTCTTCATTTAATCTACCAGAGATAAATCGGTATCAATAATCGGGAGTTGTTACAAAATCACAAATTTAAGAGGATTAAAGTGAGGTACTTGAAGTCGGGATATGACGTTAGGAGTACGCAGTTCAGGAGTGCTAAGATATAAATTCGTAGTCGGGATTTGTTTTGAATGAACACACCTCTAGTAGGATCAAGAGAGATAACAGGAATTGAGGATGGAAGTTCTACGGGATGACGCGTCTCGATCGTACTGTAAGTTTACTTCAATTTATAGTGAATTATTGACTGCGAAGTGCTCGGAGTTTTTACTCAATTAAGATTTTTTTGCGATCATTTTTAGTGTTTTTTTACTGCTTTAATTATTGATTGTGGTAATTCAACCTACTATAAATTGACGTGATTGATTAACTATCTTGAAATAATTAAAAAATAACTTATTGTTTTTAATTATATACTTTTGCATGTTGAGTTCGACTAATTTGAAACTTTTAGTGTGCCCACAGAGTCGTGCCGAATGATATGACATACTACATTGAGCGACATGATCTTGTCACGATGTGCGCAATTGGGTGACGTGATGTGCACACCTCATTCAATCAATAAAATTAACGTGTTACATAATTGCTCACTTCTTTAATAGTAGGGACAAAGTCATGAATACAATTCGATGGGCATAATTTAATTAAAAAATAAAAATTTGAAACAAGAAAATAACACAAGAATTTTTTTTTTCAAAAATACAATAACATGTACTAAACACGGTCCCTTATAACTTTGAAGTTGACTACATGAATGATTTATTGTCACTGCATTCGATTCATTATTAGTTTTATTTAAAGATTTTAATAATTAAATTTTTAGCGGTTATGATAAACTATTATAGTGTTAGTCTACTCCTTCCTTCTAAAATTTAGTCATAAAGGCCGCATTGCTTCTCACGATTTATTTATTTAATATTATTCAATTTATGGTACCGGGTTCATCAAATGTTAAGTGTTTGTTTGTCCCAACTCATTTAAAATCATTTTCCATTGAATTAATTTTCAACTACACATTTTTCAAATAAAATAATTATACTCACGAATCCATAATTTTTCCAATTGTTTAACCACGTATTCTTTAAAAAGTCATTTTCACTTCACATAATCTCTCTCAAACAAACACTAATTTTAGTTGCGATAATTTCAAAAATACCCTCACATTGTATAAAAACTTAAAAATACTGCATTTTACAATTATTTTCAAAAACACATATTTTAATTAAAAATCAATATTTATGTTTACCTCATTTAATAATTTTTTTACAGATAATTTTTATTTAAAAACAATATTTCACCTTAAAGAGACATTTTAACTAACAGGTGGAACGCAAAGATAGTTTGAACTCTTGTGAGTGAAGAGAATATAAAAAGACAAATGGGATTGAAGATTTGAGAGAGGAGAGGGGGAGAGAAATTGCCCTTAATTTCTTCTATTTTGTTTTTGGAATTACAAATAATATTTTTAAAAAGTTTACACCAATAAAAAAGCAAGGTATTTTCTAAAAAATGTTATTAAACTGTAATCTAAAATTTAAAGAATTAGAAAAGAGGGCATATTTTAACGTCTCGAAGAAAATGAGGCATACAAAGAAATTCCCACATTTTAGTGTACTTGTCTCGTTTTCTGGCTTGTTCTATTCGGATCTTATTATTTTTTGCATATAATTAATGAAAAAACTATTAAACTAAACAAAATTTAATTAACACAATTGATAAATTTTATCGCTCTATCTCTTTTATATAATCTTTTTTAATTCTATACACCTATGAATTCTCCAAAGTGTAAAATTTATTAGTATCCAAAAGTAAAAAAGAAAAAGAAACAGGAGGCAAGCCACATGGTTTTATTAGTTTTCATGGCAGTATGCAAGTATAGTACATTTGATTTGCCATTTTGAGGTTATTTTCAATTTTCAGTTTTCTAAAATACTCAAAACGTGTTTGATGTGTTATTTTTGAAAATAAGGAAAAATTTACAATATAAAAATCAAAATGACTTTTGACGTTACACTCAAAACACTCAAAACAAGGAAAATGAACTTAAACATTTCTCAAACTAAAATAATTAATAAAATAACACAAAACCTACCCAAATAGAAATACCCATAAAACTAAATAGTCACATACAAACATAAAATTAATATGTTTTACTAAATAATCAAATTAATTAAAACAAGTCATAAAACTATTTCTAAATTTTTTAAACCAAGCACATTTTTTGGTCTTTTGTTTTGAGAAACAACTTTTCGGAATAACAAACCAAACGCTTTTTAAAAAAAAAAAAAATTTAAAATAATCCCTTAAGACAAAAAAAACAAAAAACAAAAAACAAAAAAAAAAAAACAAAAATTGAATTCAAAATTGAAAATAGAAAACACAAACACAAACCAAACGCACCTTATTCTTCCAAATTACAGGGCTTTTTTATTCTCGCTTGGCAGAAGGTGAATCTACTCATGTTTAGCAGAATCCACAAATTTGATGTGTGTTCGTTGAACTTTGATATCATTTCAGAATCATTGTATATATCGTGAAATTATGATCTTTAAACTAAAATGAGATTTTAAGAAGAAAAAACCTCACCTTAAGTGAGGAAATTTCAAATTGCGCTCTTTACATCTAATCTATTTTTCATCATTAATTAATAGTAAAATGGTTACGATAGAGTAAACACATGAGGCTAGATGACAAGAATTGATTGCTTTGACGACTGTGAGCCGATTTGAAAATTTAACAGTTATTACACCCCGATATTACGTTAATCAATCTAACATATAGATTTTAATTTTAATGACTAAATGTGCCATAAAACTAATTTAATGATAAATTTCAAATTTTACGTTAACTTTAGTGACAAGAAATTAACTCATATTGTAATAATTGAGTATTCGACCTAATAAATAAACCCCAAATTATTTATGGGATTATCCAGCTCCAAATCTGATCACATGATATAAGATTTAATACAATTGAATAGGATTAAAGTCTAATAAACTCGTATAAATCTATTGAGAAATTCACATTTTACCAATTTTCTCACTGTGCTGCAAAAGAGAAATTAATTGATTAGACCATGTTTTTATGAACAATTGGGCAAGGTTCTATTAATTAACTTGCTATAGTATATCTTAGGTTTATAATCGAGAAACGATATTTATTGTGAGGTCAAGCTGGTTAAATATGCTTGTAAAATTTTAAAATGTCTTGTCTTCTTGTATGTGGAGCAAATGAATTTACATGTCACACACACAAAGGTCATATCATAATATTTTTTTAAGGACGTCTTGATGAATTATTGGACACATTACTCTCAATATGGTCTTCTTTCGAATTGTTTTTACTTATTAGGCTTATTTCGTATATGATATTTTATTAGCATAGCTTGTTCGTTAGTCAATGGAATAGTTAGAATAAGTAACTTACTTTAAAATGTTCATGAATCAAGCGCTTCTTGAACTTAATATGAATTTCGGATGATTAGTAAGTTTTACGCGGGTGATCCTATTTAGTGCATAAGTGAATAATTTTCCAATGGATATAACGAAGATCAATAAAACTAATATTTAAATACATTAACAAAAATAAATAACCAATTCGTAAATTTCATCTCATCTTCTAATAGAAGTTTTCAACATTATGATCCGCGGCGGACCCTGGATTTTGAGTCAGCTCGAGCGACCGAAGATCGTCGACCGTTTTCAACAATAAAATATTAAGAGCCATGTTTGATACCCTTTTTTTTTTTTTTTGCAAAAAATGTACTTTGAAATAGTGATTTGATGAAGAATGTGTGGTTAAAATAAGAAATTTTTTTGAATTTGCATGTAATATTATTTTATTGAAAAATGTGCGGTTGAAAGAAGAGAGAAATATTTTTTTAAAAAAAAAAATCAAACAAGGTTATTTTGTTCAAATTCAACATATATAATCTTGTTGTAAAAATTAACAATATTTACTAAATGATATTGTTGCCAAGTTTTGTATAATTCAAAGGAAGAGAATGGATTGAATTTTTACTATTGCATTAAAATATCTAAAATATAACATATATTATTTTGATAAATTTAATATCAAATTTTCTGAGTGGCACAATGATCAAGCTTTTCATATCTTACCCTATGGTCAGGGGTTCGGATCCCCTCACTTGTTCCATTTAATTTTGGCAAAAGATTGTATAATTAAAAATATTTCATAATAAGAATGTTGAAATGAGATTCGAAACTACCTCTCATGTGAAAAAACAAGTCCTAACCAGCTAAGTTACAAGAAGTTTATGAAACTAAAGGAACGTAAAAAATATATAATCCAAAATGTTTATTCACTGTCCAAAAAATAAAAACTGTTCCGAATGATCCAACACGCACGGTCGTCGGGGTTCGTCGGGTGTTGGGTCTGCCACTAATTATGATAATAGAAGAAGTTAAAAATTGTTGAATCAAAATGTGAGAATCTAATACTATTACTTTGGGGGTCCACTTGCAAAATAATTTGTTTAAAGACTGGTAATTGTCCAACAAACGATCTCTAATACTGAAGTTATCATGATATTGATGTGAATTTAATGCACATAAGATAATTACACGTATAATGTAGGATTTTTTTGACCAAAATTAGGTTGAAGTTTTTGACAAATTATTATTTTTCCTTCTTTGCACATGTTTTTATTGAAAAAATATTATTTCCTTTATTCCACGTGATTTTTGATATTGTTCTCATTTTTGTGGTATTTCTATGATTTCGCATCCACCCTTATAAATACTTAAGTCTCTTTTCACAAATTTTGTATTATTGAATTGTGTAAGTATAATTCTTGTATTTGTTTTCTCTATATTAATCAATTGAACAAAATATTACGTTCCCCCGCTAATTAATTCTTTGTCATTTATTTATTCATTTTTTTTTTTCGATAATTTACTTTATATTATGTCATATATATTACCTCGATCCGTTTTAGCAATCGGTTGTGATTTGTTCGATTTGTTTGTTATTGATGGCAACCATGAAGTATGAAATTTCGTTCTTGGATCGCAATACAAGATTCTCATTATGGCATGTGAATATGTGAGTCGTACTCGCAGAGATGAATTTGGATTATGCGTTGTTGAGATTTGATAAAATGCCACAATTTGAACGACGGAGAAGAACCATGGAAGGATCGAAATGCACTTTCACAGATATATCTTCATTTCTCTAACAATATTATTGATGATGTATTCAAGAAGAAACGACAGTTGCTTAGTGATTGAAGTTGGATCAATTGTGCATGACTGAAAGTCTGACGAACAAATTGCATATGAAGCAGAAGTTGTATTCTCATCGCATGATAGAAGCCGGATCTTTGAAAGATCATCTGGCTGTGTTTAAGGAGATCGTCGTCGATTTGGAGATTTTAGAGGTAAAGTATGATGAGGAAGATTTGGTCTTAATCCTATTGTATTCGCTACCTCTTCATTTACTTCATTGTATAGTCGTGATACTCTCCCTATTGAAGATGCGTATGATTCCTTATTTTCAAAAGAGAAAATGAAGTATTTGGTAGGATCTGAGGTTAGAGATGGAGAAGGCTTTGTTGTTTATGGTGATTGGAGAAGGGGTAAGTCCGAATTTTTTAACAAAAACTAAACTTATTTCAACAAAAAAAATACTTCTCATCTTATACAATATCTAACACAGATATATGAACCCAAATATCAGGTGTTGAAACTTTTCATGAAACTTAAACTTTATAAATTCGCCAAGATCTTCATGTCAAATCACCAATAAATTAATTAACGCGGAACATACATTGATCCATTGATTTGTAACTTGAATAATGAATCTCGAATCTTGATCTTTTGTTCTTCTATTTGATTGCTCCAACATTCTTCTTGATTCTCGATTGTGGGTTTATGTATCTTCCTCTTCAATATGTTTTCTCTTGTATTCTTGTATTGATGGGATGACACAAAGAATTGGAATATCACATATAAATTGGGGACCATAATCCTATATATAGTTTCCATATGTATTTGGCTCATCGGCAAATACAACCTTAATGGATCCGATTTTTACGCATATAATTCGATCCACACTTTATTTAGATGTCATAGGCCTGG
>CAIGRP010058081.1:0-43917 GCA_903798385.1 Fraxinus cuspidata | reverse complement strand
TATTAGGGGATCCGTATATCGAAATATCAATTCTAATGTACAAATGGCGAAACTCTATATAATGAAAGCACCGTATTTTCCAATATATAATCCTTTTGGAAAATAACATCATATTATCACACAAAGTCAATTGTATGTCATCATGACGAGGATATTGTTCTTTATAGCTGACGTGGAATTCAGGTTGATATGGTTGACAACCGTAGCCCTACATTTAACCCCAATTTGATTTAAATAAAAATTAAATTTTTAGTAGATTTTGATAAAAGTTGATGAAACATATGATTAAAATTAAGTCCTTGTATGGTAGGAATTAAAATCAAATTTTTGGTTGATTTTGATAAAACTAATGAAATATGTGGTTGAAAAGTTGTAGGTCCTATAAAATATGTGGTTAAAATTAATTGTTAACTTTGACTTTAATTAAAATCTTAATCTTAATTCCAGGGGCTAAGTGTTAACTTTGAATTAAATTTTAACTCACTGACCTAGTCTCATTTTGAATACAATTAATAAATTAATTAAAACATTTTTTTGAAGTCAAATATTAATTTTAATCGCACATTCATTACTATTACTCATTATTATTCACATATTTTGTGGCGCGATGACTACCATTTACTATCTATTTAGATCTTTGCTGTCGATTTGAGACACCGTATACACAATGTCAAAAGGTAGGAGAAACGCAATGGCGTAAAATAAATGTTTGAGATATGAATGTTACACTTAGGAAAGATGCTTAAAAGGTATAGGCAAGTTCAGAATGATTCGTCACACTCTTTAATCGGAGCAAGTAAAATATGTAGAAAAGCATACTATTCTTCACCAAATTTTCTAACAACGCTCTTATCAATTTTACAATCATACATTACATTTAACTTTTATCAAAATTCCCTAAAATTTTTATTAAAAAATTTATAAAACAACCGTAATAAAATTTAAATTACTATAAATTTACATATGAAAACGAGAAAAAACAATTGATAATAAGAAGAGAGTGGGATGATATATTACATTTGGGGTAGAATATAATTTATAATATTTCATTTTTATAAACCAGATATTTAAAAGTAAAAGTAGTGCTTTTTTGACGAACTGAATGCATAAAAAGAAACGCTTTTAGTGAGTGGTGGCGCCACCTGTGAGCCCAGTTTATAACCGTCAATGACTCCTCGCTCGCCACGAAGTTTTTCTCTCCACCGCTCCTTTCCTTTTAAATTTGCCTCCCTAATCTTCTCCGTATAGCACAAGGATACTGATTTTCTTCTTTCTTTTCTTTCCCCTCCAAAACAAACCCATTGAAAAAATCACTTCCTGTTGTACCTCCGGCTCTGGTGGAACAACTCTTCTCGGGCGCCAAGAAAATGGAGTCTCCTCTGGAGGAAAATGGGAAATCCTCGAACTGGTTCTTTGATTATACATTACTTGACGATATTCCTGTCCCCGGCGGCGACCTCCCTCCTCTTGAAGCTACCACCTTTCACTGGACCCAACCCCATAATGATTTCGTCCCTCCTAACCCTCTCAGGTCTCTCTCTCTCTCTTTTTTCTCTTCGATTTAATTTGATATTTTTGTGTATTAAATATTTGTGTTTTGTTGTTTTCGTTAATGTTTATAAAAAATTGAAATCAGTGGATCACGTAGTTTCTTACCTTTTTTTTTTTTTTATATCAATTGTTCAATTTGATGTGGTTACAGCTTCTTCACAGCTTCTTCAACTTTGATTTAATGGGTTATGCATTAGCTATACCTGAATCTGAATTTTACTAAAAGATAATGATTTTGAATTGACCAATTTAGAGCATGTTTGGTTAAGCTTGAGATAAAATAAGTAATTTTATTCCAAATATGTTTGGAGAACTTATTCTAAAACATACTTTCATACTTGCTAAAAAGTAAACTTTTTAAGCTTATCCAATCATGATGGAATCAGACAGAGTACAAGATTAAGTGAAAATGGAGTTAATGTCCCATTGCTAGTAACGTAGTTCTTTTAGGAAAAGATTGAACTTGCAGTGGCTTTTCACGGTTGGGTACCCGTAAAAAATTTCAACCCAAGGAAATGTACTCAATGAGGATGGATTTCACCATTAAAATTTCATTTTTAACCACACATTCAAATAAACCTATAAGTATTATTCCCTATTCAACCACTCATTTCTATCTATTTATAAATTTACGGAAACGGAGGCTAAGATACTTTTATCTTATGACGTTGTTATCTATTACATAGCTAGATGAATCAAATGTTTCGCATGAATAGTTTCTTCTCAATATGAGCACATCCCCATTTTCTCTACCATGTTTCAGCGTGGAATTTGATGACTCGTTCGGAAATTCTGATGGCTTGAAGGAGTTGGGCTCGAGGAAAAGGTGTGTGCAATTCAGTTAACTTTATTTTTAATTTTTCGTCGTTTCGTTTTCAATTTGGCTAAATGAAAATAGGTGAAGTTAGCATATTTTACTGAACTAATTTTTTTTGGTACTATTTTCTTCCAATCAGTCTACTTCCCCCCTTTTTTAACTGTGTTTTCGCCTTTTTTTCCATTAGGATGAGGTCTGGAACTTCTAGTGGATCTGATTCCAAAGCCCACAAGGAGAAAATCCGTAGGGACAAGTTGAACGACAGGTAATCTGGTTGCATGCCTGTTTGCATCTTTTGCGGCGACTCTATGTTCTTGTACGTGTTGACCTTGTTATTATATCAAGGTTCCAAGAATTAAGTTCTATCCTAGAACCTGGAAGGCCACCTAAAATGGATAAGGCTGTCATATTGAGTGATGCTGTTCGCGTGGTGATTCAAATGCGGGAAGAAGCCCAGATGCTGCAAGAATCATACGAAAGTTTGCAAGAGAAGGTTAATGAGTTGAAGGTGAGGCTTGTTCTTTCAGTTCACTAGTCTAACATCCTAATGCAATTGCTTTATTATTTAGGAGGTTTCAATGCTATGCTCTGTGTATTCCTTGATATTACAAAAATGTTGTAGGCCGAGAAAAATGAGCTTCGAGGCGAGAAGTTGAAGCTGAAAACAGAGAAAGAGAAACTTGAGCTACAGGTGAAAGCATTGAACACCCCCCCACCGGGGTTTTTACCTCACCCCCATCCAATTCCCGTGCCATTTGCAGCCTCACCTCCAGTTGTTGGCAGCAAGTTGGTGCCATTTGTTGGATACCCTGGAATTCCAATGTGGCGATTCATGCCACCTACTGCTATTGACTCTTCAGAGGATGAAGCTCTTCCCCCAGTTGCTTGAGTTTTGGTCATTTTGCAGCCTGCTTGACGAGCTGCTTGAGTTCAGTGTCGACGAAATTGTTGACATTTCTTTTTCTCAAGGATTTTTTAGGCTGGTGGTGTAGACAGATAATGATTACTTTTGGAGAAACAACTTCTATTGACTCCTAAAATAACCGTTGTACTTGTTAACAAAACCTGATAATTTTGCTGCTTTAGTAACCTTTCTTCGTATAATTATATTTATGAATATGTCGTAAAACATGTGTTCATATAATATATGATGAAATCATATGAACTGAAGTGAAATCTCTGATAAAAGACTAAGGGGCTGTTGTCTTTGTGTTTCAGTTTTGTGTTTTGAGTTTAGAATTCATTTTGTGTTTTGAGTGTCCTTTTTGAGATTTTTTAAAATGTGTTTTTTTTTGGCATTTTGAAAAATTGTTTTGAAAACGCTAAAAACGCGTTTTGAAAATTTTAACTTGATTATAACTGAAAACACCAAAAATGATAAATTTGTCGTTTTGGGTTTTCTTTACAAATTTTTAACTTGTTTTCAAAAACGCGTTTTCAAAAATGGGAAAGAGAACGCGACTTCGCTGTTTTGGAAAATCGAAAACAGAAAACAGCTTCAAAATGATAAAGAGAACATGCCCTAATTTATTCAGTTGATACAGACGTTCATAAACTGATACGCAAAGGTAAGAGTTAACAAGGTTTCTTAAAACCCATGTGTTTTAGTTTTGAGTTTTGAATTCATTTTGGATTTTGAGTTTTGTGTTTCCATTTTGAGATTGTTGAAAATGTGTTCTTTTCAGCATTTTGAAAAATTGTTTTGAAAACACCCAAAACGCGTTTTGAAAATTTTAACTTAATTATAACTGAAAATACCAAAAATGACAAATTTGTCGTTTTGGGTTTTCTTTACAAATTTTTAACTTGTTTTCAAAAACGCGTTTTCAAAAATGGGAAAGAGAACGCGACTTCGCTGTTTAGGAAAATCGAAAACAGAAAACGGCTTGAAAATGATAAAGAGAACATGCCCTAATTTATTCAGTTGATACAGACGTTCATAAACTGATACGCAAAGGTAACAGTTAACAAGGTTTCTTAAAACCCATGCTTTTCCCACTTGCGTAGTCCCTCCAAACATCGACTGCTCCGAAGCTAGTCATCAGAACAGTACTAAAAGCCATCACTGTACCAACGGAGAACACAATAATGGAGGCTCTCCCATGTTTTATTATGGCTCTTTGTACTAGGATCAATCCGACTAACGAAGCAACAAAACAAATCAACGCAAAGATTAGGGCACCATAAATATGCTCCATCCCCAACATTAAGTACTGAACTGCTGACATGGATGACGAGAAGAATACAATGAATGAACAGGTTGCTGCTGTAACCTATACAATAACACCGAAAGGATTTCGTTCAGTACCTATCTAATCATCGGAAACAAACATACAAAAATGCATTTTTCGAGGTAAAATGACAAACTATGTCGAACCTTAACTTACTTCAGGCTTTATTCCCATTTGGAGAAGAAATGGACTTATAAGCATGCCACCTCCAATTCCAAAAACTCCTCCCAAAACCCCTGCTAGTAACGCCATTATTGGGAACGTGAGGTTCACTGATGGTCGAGCTTTAATTTCAGTTTCAGTTTCCTTCATCAAGAAATATACACAATTAATCTTGAATAAGCAATAGTGTCTAATAACGCAGATGAGTAAACCTGACATTTAAGTTCAGATAACAACTGTACCTGCCGATTCTCGAGGCTTTTCCTGCTGCACAGGATCCATGTCGTGAAAATTATGGCGAGAGGAATTTGGATTAATGAGAGGATCCAGTATCCTACTCCACAAGCCTCTATATGTATAATACCCTGAATGGTTGAACAGTTACATATACTGGAAAATAATCAACCTAATGCGAATGAGCGATGGATAAATGTACATAGGAATATGTGTGAAAATAAAGTTTGACCTTTTATAAATAATTTATAAATTTTGCCTTTGATAGAAAGACATCAAATGGCATCTGATATCGTATGTAATTGATATTATCCAAATTTGTCTTAGTTCTCTGTACTAGAGACCTTTATAAACTGAGACTGAATAAGAAAGAACGATATAATCACTTATGCAAATTATTCAATTTGGTTGGTTCTACTATTAACACCCAAAATGAAACTACTAATCTATAAGAACACATATTAAAATTGAATCAAGCATAGACTGATAGCGTGTGGTTAAGCTATAGAAATCATAAGAGGATATGCCTAACTCTAGATCATACCTGCATGTTTGGTCATTAGGCTTTAAACCATCGATTTAGGAAGTGTTTATAAGCTATTTACATTATACATAATTTGAAATGAGTAGTGGATAAACGAATAATAGTTATGGATTCCACAAAAAAGTGGGTAGCAATCATAAAAAGTTTACAAACATTAGCTCAACATGGGCTTAAGACTGTAAGTGTTGTTTTCAGACGGTTTTCAATTTTCAATTTTGTAACACACACAAAACTTCTTTGATTTGATATTTTTAAAAATAAAATACAATTTATAACATAAAACTCAATATATATTTTGATGTTTTGACTATTATTAAGTGAAAACACTCAGAATATGAGAAATAAAAATAATTTAATTCCTTCTTCAAAAGGCAAATCAAACACTTAAAAATGCATATGTTACTTGATATATTTTAGCATAATTGTTCTATTTTACTAAATAAAATAATAAAACAATGTCTAAAAGTTTCAAACCAAGTTTTTCAGTTTCTTGTTATGAAAAATAGTTTTTCAGAATGGCAAATCAAACATTTTTTGTACATTATTAAAACAGACCCTCAAAACATAAAAGTGAAAATGAATTCAAAACTCAAAACTGAAACGCAAACCAAATTGGGCCTAAGATTTTGAACATCCCAGATGAAAACTTGAGAGCTAATTTGCTATAGATGTAAATCATGTAATGTTCTTGTAAACTTATTAGTAGCTTATAAGTTCATTTTTATTTTATCAAAATCAAACATTAATTTCAATTATACATTTATAACTACTACACGTTAAACGTGACATATTTCATGGGACTCACTACCTTTCTTTTTAAAAAGTTACTAATAAGTTTGCTCGAACAGAGACAAAGGTCGCGAGGAACTCTATTTTCTCTATACATACACGCATGTTTGGGATAAGTGTGTTCTTTATAATTTATATGATGCCATCTGAAAGTCTGCATTATATTTCCTTTTGTATCTTTTATTTTTACTTAGACAATTACTATTTCTCCTTTTAAAAAAGTTATCACGGGAAAGACTTGAGAGTTTTTTAACATACAATTGCATGCTTAATAAGATCAGACAAAAGTAAAACACAACCTATCAACCACATAAAACAAAAGTACTTGTAACATAAAGATAACCTATTAAATTCGAAGAAGATAAGAAAGCATAACCATACTTGTCCATAGCGATTTCCACGAAGAAGATAGAGCACAAAAAAGGAAAACCAGATCATAATCAGCATCCCCAGCTTTGTCAATGGAATATCCAATTTAATCAACCCTGCAGGTTCTTCATTCAACAGAGGCTCTTCTCCCCCATTTTCCGAATTAATGCACAGATTTCTACTTAGAACTTCTGATTCAAGTTTCCAAAAACATATCCCAGATTTGCAGGTTTTGAAGGTGGACCAAGCAAGAAAAATTGCAAATAGTATTGTGATAAGCCACTCGGGAAGTACAAGATTGCAGAGAACACCAATACTCACTCCCAACAACATGCTGGGCTCTGTTAATAGTGTCACGTCGTAATCAATACCGCCATGTTTTGTACTTCTGAGGAACATGTGGCAGGCAACATTAGCGATTGACCCTCCGGTGACCATGAACGCTGAAAAGCTTGAGGCTGTTTTGAGGTCCAGACCGGTAACAATGGTGAGAATGGGAATAAAAAGACCACCGCCACCAATTCCACCGGCACTCGAAATACATGCGGCGATAAAGCATAGAATTCCGGCTACCAGAAATTGAGGTGTTATTTTCATATTGGAATCTTGTAGCCGCCTTTGATGAATAAAGTTGATAAGTTGATTAAAAGTGAGCTCATCTGTTGCAGGGTTTGTTGGATTTTCATGAGAAATATCGAAGGTGTTGAGAATTATTGTAAATACGAGGAACCATTTGAGGTTTTTCTGCCTCATTTTTCTGTACTTTTTGTTGAGTAATGAAGCTTAAAAACGACAGAAGAAAGGAGATAATTGATGGGATATATGTATTTGTGTCGTCGTCATCATCATCTGAACCTAGATAGAAGAGTGAGACAACAGCGACCCTTTGGGGTTGGTTAAATTGGTGGAACAGGTGAACGCGGAGACTAAATGTCACGAGTTCGAATTCCATGTCAACACTTCCTCAGTCGAGCACGTCGCACCGAGCTTGCCTAGTGTGGTTTATTTCTCCTGTTTGGTTTGCGGGCTACTGTAAATGGAACGAGTTTTACCCAGTGCTCACTCACGAGTAACGGCTACGGGTTCCTACGTCAGCAAAAAAGAGTGAGACAACAGCTCAATTTCATGAATGAATTTTATTCAATTTATAATTATATTGACATCCTGTTTTGTTTGGTCGAGCTAAAAAATTGAATAAAATTTAAGTATCTTTTAGTTCCATTCTATAAAACTCATTTTATAGAATTCACGATTTTTCAATAACATATTCCATCAAATTTTATCAAAATCTTAAGAAAAAAAAATCGTTTTTAACACCACCAAAACATGGGCTAAGCAAATGGGCTCTGAGTCAATATTAATAGTTTTCGCTGTTTGACTACAATCATATCTTTTTCCAACACAAACAAACATTTTATAAATATTGTGTCTGTTTAAGAACACAACAAGCAACCTGATGAACAAATTGAATCCTATGTCTCCAACTTGTGAATTTTTGAGTAAATAAATAATATTTCCTTAAATTAAAAAATAGCTGATTGTACTCTACATGCTAGCAAGTCTTAATAAAAAAAAATGCATCTTGCAGGGAGCATTTGATTGAGTTATGATTTTATTTTATTTGTATTTTTTATGTTTTATTTATTTTTGAGTTGGTTGGTCACGATCAAGTTTCTTTTCACTACTAGTAAGGGATTGTAGATGATATATGAAGACAAATAGTTACCCCTTAATTTTAGGATATATTGTTTTAAATTATTCTTTAGTTAAAGTTAATCAAGAAATGAAGTGGGTGTGAAATAATGCAATTTCACCCATTTTTGAGTTGTTTTGCAAAGTTTATTAGTTTTTAGAAATACTAATAGTATACTGAAACTGAAAGTGAAGATTTGTTGAGTAATTCTATCTAGTATAATTGATGTTATAACATCAATCTATTTAATTATCTAACTTATTTAATTGTATCTTGCTTTTATTGACATATAAACTAATATTAAATAGCACTACTCAGGTTTACTCGGAATTAACAATAACGTATGCATAAATAATGATGTTATTCAGTACCGGTCTACGTGGGAATTATACGATATTAAATGATATATTAAATTAAATTCAATATCAAATAATTCATTTAATTCAACTCATCAAAAGTAATTATCTAAATTGATGTCTTAACTACTCTGTATTAAAATAATATTATCCATGCATTTAAGCTCAAGACACGTGGCTACTGGCTACAAACATGTTTAATTCTGATTGGGATGATGACTGAGATGGAATTGACCACCATTAATTAAGTTTGTGAGTTCCACGTCATACATTTTTGTTTCTTTCTGATGGCACAACCAAACTGTTGTTAGTGAACACGCTTATGAAATCATTTATTATTATAATGGTGAAATATTGATAATGTGTCAGATTATATAGATTTGACAGTTCGATATTTTTTTTGTTGACGTAGGAACCCGCAGCCGTTACTCGTGAGTGCTCACTGGGTAAACATCGAATAGTCCGCAAACCACACAGGAGAGATAAACCGCACTAGGCAATCCCTGTGCGACGGGCTCGACCAAGAAAGTGTTGACAGGGGATTCGAACTCGTGACTTTCGGTCTCCGCGCTCACCTGCTCCACCAACTCGGTCACCCCCGAAGGGGTAGACAATTCAATCTTTATGAGAGAGTGAAAGGAAAGAGAGAGAAATAAATGTGAAGGACAATAAATTATCAGATTATACATATTTTATTATTATCATGATAAGTAGCATTACTCGAAATTCACTATCTGAAAATAACATATTTATTCCACTTTCTAAATTTAATTTAAAAAGCGCATATTGAAGTTAAATTTAGGTGATACACCTTTTTATTATTTTAATAAAGTTGATAAATGCGTCTGGCGGGTATCAACTTTATGGATACTGAATTTTGGTACCACACAGGAATCCTACTTTTTTTATGACACTGAATCATTTTTACTACGATTTTATGGTAGTGATGTTGATTTTTTCTTTCGAAAAAAAAAAAATCCAATAAATTCTCAACACGGAAGTAATTTTTGCGAATAAAAAAATATGTCTTGTCGTTCTAAATTGAGCTACATTATAACACCGTTATCCGTTTATGTTGATGGTTCGAGATGTAGTTTAAGTTTGTATATGCCTCTTCTAGCAATTGTGTAATCGTGCTTGATTAAGCAGCGATTAGGTGAAATTTTACCTCGACAATTTATAAGGATTTGTGCAATACTTATTTGAGCATGTTAGGATAAGCAAAAAAAAAAAAAAAGTTACTTCAAAGCAAATTTTAGAATAATAATATTTCTGTTAATCAAAATTGAAAAGAAACAACTACTTATTTTGAAACTAGGGTAAAAATTACCTTCAAAATAAATAATTCATGTACTTGAAAATTGAAAAGAAGTTAATATAATTTACATCTCTGAAAATAAAGTAATATTTACTAAAGCTTAGCCAAATGCACTCTTTAAAATTAAGCGATTATTTAGCCCCTGTTTGGTTGTTATTTTTTTAGAAAAATATTGTTTTGAATCATGATTTTTTTGAGAATGTATAGTTAAAAAGTAGAGAAAAATTTTTGATTTACTGTATAATATTTTATTATGTGAATATATAAATAATAATAAGTATATAGAAAAATAGTTTTGAAAACATTAGACATGAGTTTAGTAAGGTAAGTTACGAATAATGATGTACACAAAACCTAAATATATAAAAATGTTGACAAAATGCCACATGCATCCCCCCCCCCCCCAATAGGGGGCCGCCATGTGGTATTTGTCAACCTTTTTTATCAAACTTTTTTTGTACAAATAGCACAACTCAAATATATGGATTGTGGTCTGTATTGAATATGTAGCCGACGTCAACAGAATATAATAAAAATATATAAAACGTAACAAAAGTGGCTGTAGTTTAGTGGTAAGAATTCCACGTTGTGGCCGTGGAGACCTGGGCTCGAATCCCAGCAGCCACACAGTTTTGTTTTATGTTTTTGAAAAAAACCTAAACATGCCCACTATTGTTATTTGTCTTTTCTTTTATATTATTCTTCCATTTCGCCCTGGAGATGGTTATTCTTCACCAGATTTGATCATTAACGAAGGCTAGTAAGTCAAGGCAGCACACGAAGCCTGTATTCCTAGGAACAGATTAGAATAAGATATATGAATCTTATGACTAAGTCGAATTGGTTACTTGTAAATCCTAATGCTTCCTACATAATATTTTATGGCAATTTGTGTAATTTTTTTTATTTTTGCCAGCAGACTTGTTGAAAAACTAATGCCAATTTGCTCGAACATCTCGAGTTTCTATATAATAAATGCTCTAAAGTCTCAAAATTTGTTCAATATATCAGAAAAAAGTGATAGATGGTGAATATGGACATGTTCAACTGCAAATTGAATGGTTTTGTTATCTTCTCGTGGTTCTTGCAGTTTTCTTGCCCTTCTCTTGCTTTATTTACTTCAACCCCTCATTATTTCTGTTTTGATACCACCAGTAACATCTCAAGATCCTTCGTTGTTAATCGCGATAAGCTTCTCGATTCACTTTCTGCAAACCTGTCCATTCCCACTGGCTTCTACACAGCCACATGGGGAGAAAACTCTACATCAGTTTATGGCCTATTGCAATGCCGAGCCACCATTTCTGCACAAACTTGTTCGACTTGTGTTAAGAGCATAGTGAAGAAATCCAGCGAGTGTGCAAACAGCACTGATTCTGCATATATGCTAAAAAATTGTTTTTTACGTTATTCAATCAAAAACTTCACTGGACAGAGCGAAAACTTGTATACAGGAGCCACTGCCAGAAATTTATCAGAAGATCCAAGAGTGGTTTCTCAAGGAAATAATTTCATCAGGAAACTTGCATCTACTGCTCCAAGTCAACGCCTGATGTTTAACGAGGGGATACTGGATGTTGGCCAGGAAGGGAAGAGGTATGGTTTTGTTCAATGTAGAAGAGATCTCAATGTTTCAGCTTGCGACAAATGTTTGAACAATTTGCTCGATACATATATTCTGCAATTTGGTGGCAATCGGGCTTGGGAGTTTTCTAGCTTCGGTTGTAGCATTTGGTATGAGGATGTGAATGCCGCCTTTTCAGATAGAAACCTTGCCAATGAAACATCTTCGACTGGTAAGTTGGCACGTGTGTCTGTCATTGTTATGGATTAAGCCTTGATCTTTCATATCCATATAAACAAGTAAAGCGTATGCAGGGATAAATGTATACTATGGTTAGGCTCTACGTAGTTCAACTTATATGTCCATTTGCAAATTCTAGTATCCGTATGCATTTCAGGCCATAAATTCTTAACTTTTCCATTATAAGTTTGTCAAATTACCAGATTCTATTAAAGTCGTTGAATTACTTTTGCAGGAAATACAGGAGAAACCAAACCATCTCTATCTGTTGGAACTGCCAGATTCAAATTCAGCTATGCGTTATTGATACTTTTGATTCTGCTAGAAGTGTTACGAATGTGAAATTATCTATAAGAACTTGTAAAAATAACCATCTGACACTTTTATAGGAAACCACTGTGAAAAATAACAATCTTTTCAGCTATTTCTTGTCCATTAGGATGTGTTTCCTGAAAAATAATCGTAATCGAGTTTAACTGAATAAAACTTCTTTTCAATCTCGTCATATTTGCTGCTATATATTGCAACACTATGTTTAATCTCCTTGTACAAAGCAGTGAAGCACCGAGTCAACCTTACCCCAACTGGTTAGTATCACAGAAATTGTTCGTGGCAGTTTCAACCACGTTGACATTGGAGATTCGGTGCTATGGTACACCAGCTTCTCATGGTTTAGCAAATGGCAAATGCAGAATATGAGGCAAATGAATCCTGTATTTATTTTTTTGGGTACAGTTGGTATAAAATGAACCATGTGACTTTGGCCAAGTCCACCGTTGTTCTTCTTCTTTTATCGTACACTTGATGTCGTTAAAATTTTTGGTCATTAGCTGACAGTTCTATTCAGTCATTGCTGAGATTCAGTGCTATGGCAAACCAGTTTCTTCTTCCATTTACTGCATACTAAAGATGGCTTTTAAGAAGAGCAGTTAAAACAAAAGTGAGCACAAAAAGGAATAAAGTCAGATGATGTAGAATAAGAGTACTTTTGCTAGAGCTGGAAAGATACAGGTTATGTTGAGTCGAACTTATTTTCTCCCTCCAGAGATATAGCTCTTGAATAAGAATACTTGCTAGAGCTGGAATAGTCGGAGTGTTATAATTGTGGTCCCAATAAAGCATTTTCTCCCTCCAAAAACTCAAGTCACGTTGGATTTTTCAAATTCCTATTTTTCAATTTGGATTTAAGCCTGTGTAAGTTGCTTTATTGTTTGTAATAAATAGTTAAAGAAAAAGGATGATTATGAAAAATAAGCCCCTATTTAGACTCCACTTTTTTAAAACTTATTTTCAACCACACATTTTTTCATAAAATAATGTTATACATAAATTCAAAAAATTTCCATGTTTTTTTAAAACGCATCTTCAAAAAATCACTATTTCAAATTATATTTT
This sequence comes from Fraxinus cuspidata, assembly GCA_903798385.1. Taxonomy (NCBI): domain Eukaryota; kingdom Viridiplantae; phylum Streptophyta; class Magnoliopsida; order Lamiales; family Oleaceae; genus Fraxinus; species Fraxinus cuspidata. The sequence goes on along the minus strand of CAIGRP010058081.1, from coordinate 30,654 downwards.
CTCTCAAAATCTCATCTTAATTGAGCCAATGATAAATCTAAAACGTTCAAAAAAAAAATAATAATGAAAATTGAGAGAGAGAGAGAGGATCTAATTTCCAAGACCAATTATCGTGACGCCCATCAATTGCAGTTGGTAAAAGCCCATGAGCTACCTACCTATCAGGATCTTACACTGTGAAGGTAAAGGAGACGCTAGCAGCCCACTTTGTTGCTGGTCACTAATAAATAAAGAGAATAAACAACTCTTGTATCAAATTATTACCTTACAATTCAGCATTTTTTTAAATAAAATTTATCCACTCTACCTACTCCTCCTCCAAGAAAATAACAAAAAGGTTGAATTTCATTGTTTTCGTGTCATATATTTTTTCGAAAAATGTGTGATTAAAAAGTAGCGAAACAATATAGATCCACATAAACTATTTTTATTGAGAGAATGCATGATTAAAAATGATTTTGAAAACGAGGCGTAGACCCCAGGATTAGTCGTCGAAGGTGTATACCTGGGTATAAAAAAAATGATTTGAGAAAAAAAAAACACTTTCAAACAAGAGCTCTTCATATTTTACTCTTCTCCCCATAATTAAAAAAGTGTATTAATAAATACATATTGAGTTGTCAAACACGATATGAATGAATATAAATGGAATTATCATAATGAAATATTGGTGAACAATGATACAACAATTGAATGGTAATAATACACTATTCTATAATGAGTTTTCATAATAATTAGATTTTCTTCAAGTGGTTTGAGCATAAAGTCAAACCAAGTTAGGGAGGGTAAAGGAGCCAATCGACTGGTATGATCATCCTCGTACAGTCGATGATTTTCGAAAAATGAGCGGGGATTAAAAAGAATCTATTTATCATCCTAATTAATCAATCAATATTATTATTTTAAATATAATTTAAGTTGAAAAAATAAAAATAAAATAATTCGGGATGCGTTCAAAAAAATTGGATCAGGAACCATGATCTCCATCGCCGCTCTATTTACTACTTGGAGTACCCATTCGGACTTAAAGAATGCGTGACAAGAAAATTTGTCTTTACTAAACCAAGTGGTTAAACAAATCAATTTGATCACACTTTATTATTCAAGTTCTCGTAGTGGGTAGATCATAAAATTACAAAACATCACAAATATTCATAACAAATTTGACTTTCGGTTTTTTAAAAATATGAAAACAAAAATACTAATATAAAATTGATAACATTTGACTAAGCACTATTAACTTGTTTCTTAAGACGTAAATAAGGACTATTTCCCTAACATGCGCCGTTCCTTCCTTTCAGTTATCATGTGCATTTGGTATTTACCGAACAAAACAGCATTCTTTCAATGCATATTTTATTTGTTTTTCTTATATTTTTCAGAGTTCGGTATAGGAATCATGACAATAATATGTTGGTGAATGAAAAGAAAGTGAAGAAACGAAATTCGAGGCAAGTGATTAACACTTTCTTTTTAAGACAAAATTATCTCGCGACGGTGCTACAAATTACTACACCTTATCTATCAAGATACAACTTATGGTAAAAACACTTCAAACCACAAGCAACGGCAAAGTCAAACAATTTTCATTCTCTCTACAAGAAAATAATACTTTAGTTGTGACACACATTCACCCATAGTTTTGACTAAGTATAAATTTGTTTCAATGGAGGTTTTTGCATAACTTTCCTCTCAAGTTTATTATACCTTTTAAATATACTCTCGATACAGTGAGATTGAGAAAGTATAAATTCTTCTAAAGTTCTAGAGATCTCAATCTCTAATATCACATTAGTCACACTTAAGTCTTTCACATCAAAATGTTTCGTTAACATTCTCTTGGCGTTTAGCATTATTTCGTGACTATTGCTCATTATCAACATGTCGTTTACATGTCGACATACAATCACATAGGTTTTCGGTGTATGTTTTATGTGTACACATTTGTCGCACTCATTTATCTTAAATCCATTAGACAACATCATTTTGTCAAACTTTTGGTGTCATTGTTTAGAAGTATGTTTCAATCCATATGAGGACTTAATTAGTTTATAAACCTTTTGTTTGTGATTATAAGAGATGAACACTTCAGGTTGTTTCAATTTCCTTCACCGTGAATGACTAAGTTGGAATATTTTAAAGTGTAAGTGACCAAAAGTTAATGTTTTGAAAGTTGGATGACCATCTCTCTTTACCCTCAGAATTATGAATCAAGTAAAGTTAGTACGGTATTATCCTCCTTAATCCCCTTATCGCGTTTACCTAATGTTTGTAAATCATGTTCTTCCAGTGTCAAAGCTATATCGTCCGTCAAGATGCATCACTTGGAGTTTACTCGACGATTTCAAAGCCTCAAGCCAATGCATCACAACATAGTATAATAAAAAAAGACGCTATATGGATTAAATACAATGATGGCTAATCGGCCCAGCCTTAGAAATTCCAAACTGATTAAACATAAGAGTAATGATATTCAGCACCACTAATGTCAAGCACTAGTATAAGTGGTAACCGTGTGACATTTAATTATAAATTCACTTAAATACAATGTCACATAATTCATTTAATTGAACCATCAAGTGTCACCACCTAAACCGATGTTCTAATACTACTAGTGCTAGATAACATTATTCTAAACTTAATTAATCCCTTGTTTGAATCCTATTTTTTCATCAAAATTTTTCTTTATTTTAACCATACATTTTACATCATAACACTATTACAAAATGCATTTTTGAAAAAATAAAAATAAAAATGGGGCTCAAACAAGCCCTAGGAGTCTCTTTGTGTACACAAACAAAACACTGCACATGATTTCATTCCCTTTGTCTTCCTTCCTCTCTCACTCATCAGACCTTCTCAATACTCTCCCACCCGGCCATCGGCCATCGTATATACACATAAACACAAAGTGATCCTACAGCATCAAGAATTATGTGTGCTGGTTTTATTTTACTTTGAATGAATGAAGAGAAGATTTTCACGTGGAAGAAGTAAAAGCTGGTAAGTTTCAAATTTACCAAATTCCAACCCATAACAATTGTAGCAGTTGAAGAAAAGGATGGAGTCTTGTGAATTAAGCTTTCTCTTTCTTATCCTTCCCGAAGTTGACTAATATAGGTTATGTTTGGTTGTGTCGTTTGAATCAGACGGTGGAATATAATTTCCTGGTCTGATACGCAACTTTGTTAAAACCGCCAAAACAACCTGCTCCCGTCAGTCCCTTTCTTTCTCTTAATTTCGATCCGTAATCCGTGAAATTATTAGAATTCTCTCTGGTGCACAAGCAGGAGAGAAATGACTGAAAATCCGAAGTTGGTAAGCATATTTTTCCTTCTTTATGCAGGTTGAACAAACACCTAAAATCTGCTTGTCTTTGTATACAAAAGTAACTTATTATCCATAACCTTTTTTGTTCCAGGGACCAATGGGCTCTGAGAATATGAGAGCAAACTGTGATTTCTCTGATCATGTAAATGGATTGCAAGACACAGCCATTAAATCCGATTCCTTTGTGTTAGATATGGAATGTTTAGAGAAAGATATTAATGCAAATTCAAGAATTAAAGTACGTTTTGCCTTTCTTAATTTGATCTTTTCTGGGATTATGCCTTTTTTTTTTCTTTTTGTTTATGTGTGTACGCGCTTTTGGATGAGAAAGTTGCAGAGAAGCCTTTCAAGAAAAGGAACATTTAGAGGAGTTGACAAGAAAAACACAGCCAACGAGAAAGACATTAGCGTCACTGCAACTTCGCCAAGAGGTAACAATTATTCCTTTTCTTTAATTTATCCTTTTTGGTCATCACGATATCATTTGTTATTGCTCCACCGCTCGACCCCACCATTAGATTAACTAATGTCAAATTAAACTTGTCCATTTGATCCAATTATGAGAAAGTTCGACTAGAAATGGTCACCATGTTCTTGTTTGTTTGTACATTTGTGTTTCTTGTAGAGTACACGGCTTAGGTCACAATCGAGACACCATGTGAAAGACCCTTGTGTACTATCTTGTATTCACATACTTAGCCTCGTTAAATTAGCTAAAATCGAATTTTTAGTAGATTTTGATCAAATATATAATTGAAAAGTACATAAAAGTGGTGAATTTCATGAAATATGTGTTTGAAAATGAGTTTGAAGAAAATAAGTTTATAATATGGGGGTCAAATATGAGCTTAATTTTATATAAATTAGAAATTTTAAAGGAGCCGAGTTGAGGTGAGCCACTGTGCCTCACTTTATCAAAGTGTAGCTTGTTTCGTGAGATAACTCGTTCAAATCGCCGAATAGTGTTTTGTTGCTTAGTTTGCATCCAAAAATCTCCCACCCCTAATTGTAAGAGATGGTCTGAATATTATAATTATGACGATTTCAATTATTATAGGATATAATATTGATGCAAATGACAGGTGATGTGCAGCTATAAATCATTAAAAAAACTAATTAAACGTCAATCAGGCCGAAACATGCGCCACGTACCAATCTTTATATGCCCACTTGCTCTGTTTCTTATGCTACTGTCATGTTTCTGCGTTATCACTCAAGGAATTAGGACTTGAATAACAAAATTAATGAATGCTTAATTAGTGCCAATAGAATAGGTCAACTACTTCTCTTTAAATATATTTATTTAATTTTTATGTTCCACACACCCAGTGTACAAATTTAATTCATATCTTTTACAAAAAAAAAAATAGACGAGTGTACAATTTTTATAAGTGAATGTGAAACTCGAACCTAAACTGAGGCAGCCGAGGAACGCACGGATTAGAACTTTGATTTCTTAAATTGTCATTTATTTATTTAATTAGGTTTGATATTCGGGTTATTATTATGCACGGCCACTGGAATTGCATGATATCAACGATTTCTCATTCAAAATCAAGAATTCGATGTTCCTTGATTTCTTGAATTTTTGAGTGTTTTTAAAATCAACATGTTTTTAAATCTCTTTGTTCACCATAATTTAAATGCATTGTAGCTTGCATGATTGGTGAGTGATTGGAAGTTGTGGCTATTACGAAATGTATGAATGATAACTAGACGGTAGTTGTGAGTCTTACAAAATATACAGATAAAAATAATGTTTGATAAGAAGAGATTATAATCATTAACATATAAAGAGTCTCATTTCTTTTTGTTCTATCCACAACTGGGTACGCATAATTTGCATAATGTGAAATTTGGGTTATGGCTAGCTAACATATTTTGCATGTGTATTTTGCTATCTGCATGGTATTAAAACTGCAGCTGCTTTACATGGTGGTGGTAAGCCGGAAAAGCCTTTAATTGTAGCCGTAGGCGGCGACGGAAATTCCGTCAACTCACCAGTTCACAATCAGATCACTATCATGAACGGCAGCATGGGAAACAAATCCATAGAAAGCAAATTTGGTGGCAAGAGATTCAGTTTTCGACGATCTTCTCCTTCATGGACAAATGACCCCAGAAGGATACTTCTCTTCTTTGCAACTCTGTAAGTTGTTCTACATTTCTTTTCATCACCATTTTCAGAGCTCAAATTTGTACCAGCATTCAAATTATGTTCTCATTTTCTACAGGTCAAGCATGGGGACAATATTACTGATATATTGCACCTTACACGTGAGCAAGCACAATGGGGATTACAATGCTCAAGATTGATGATTATAATTTAAAATTAGCCTCCCCCCACTTATACTTCTGAGTGGGGCTTCATAAACATGTGGAAACCAGACTTGGTTAATAAGATACTTGACTTCTTTTTCTAAAAGATATGCGACAAGCAGAGTTACGGCGAAAAAGGGACCGACTTTCCATTGGCGTGGGCTTCAAATTTGGCAGATTTCACTTTTTTTCAGCCAATTCTTTAGTATTATAATCTTCGAACAAGACAACAGCAGGTAGCAAGCACAGAAACAAAGATGTGGAATATTCAACTTTATACGAGTGGTAGGATCAGAAAACACGTGAGTGTATACCTTTTATTTTGGTTTTTTGTATCTCTGCAGAAGCACAATCGATAGACAGAAAGCCACTTTTGTCTTTCGACTTTCTGTTTGTGGTTAGAAAGTTAATAAAAGTTATGAGTCTTGTGAAATATATCATTAAATTAAAGTTGATTATTTAAAAACTTAAAATTTTTTTAACAATGTTATATCAAATAAGAACTAAAACAGATATATATATTAATCACGAGAAAATCCTACGTGGTAATCACATCATAGAAGATGCTTGTGAATGCGTTTTAACATCATAAATTCTCTAAGGGTTATTAACACAAAATGTTCCTATATTTGGAGTTCATCGTGCAAAACGTCTATATATTTCATTTTTTTTTTTCATTTTCACTTCTATTTTCACCTTTCATTGCAAAAATTATCATTTTCATCCATAATTTATTTGGGATTTGTTGGCACTTTTTAAAAAATTTAGGAGTATGATTGCAATTAGTTCTTTATTTTTCTTTTTGTTTTATTTAAATAGGATGGTATATTCGTCATTTCACATCTTTTTGTGGAGATTGAATGAAAATGATGATTTCCGCAATAGAAGATGGAAATAGGGGTAAGAATACAAAAAAATGAAACGTATGGACATTTTTCACAATGAACTCGAAACATAAGGACGTTTTTTTGCTAATAACCCAAAATCTAACTTTACTCGCTTGGATAAATGGTAAATGGTTTGGTTGGAACTTTACATCATCGAAAGCTTAGGATAAAAAGTTAGTTTGATATGATAAGTCTACTTCGTGTTCATCAAAAGGTCCTTGAATAATTTCTTACTGAGATTACAACAGAGAGCAATTATGATTGGCTAATATTCAATGATGTGAAAGACTTATCATCCAGTAAATTCTTTTCTGTTGAAAAATATGTACAATACTATAATTACCATGTCTATATTCTACATGATCTCATCCTATATAACTTCCCTTTCCCGCCACTAATTATTTCATACAAGAAACCTTGAAAGTCCCACTTTATAACCAAAACTTCTAACATCCTTTTGAACTTGTTGTCTGTATTCTCTGAAGCTAAACCTTCGATATGCAGAAGGTTCAACACAGCTCTCTATAACAGTGTCGTAAGACGGACAAAGGAAGTAGGCAGTCGAGTACCTCTCTTTTAGCTTATTAGCCACAACGCGGTGGTGTATGCTTTTATATATGTCGTTGCTCCAAACCTGCATTCATTTTGGGATATTACTAAGCGTCCAATGTCAAACGAAACGACCACTATTGCATTAAATGGTCAAATGTACCTGAAACAAATCTCCGATGTTGATAATGAGAGCCTCTGAATTGGGTTTAACAGCAATCCATTTCCCATCTTTGACTAATTGCAAGCCGCCAACGTGATCTTGGTGCAATATTGTGAGGAAATCGCTATCAGTGTGTGGCATTAGCCCAAACATTTCAGGTGAAATTGGGCATGCTGGATATCTGTTCATTCGAATAAAGCACGTGTTTTGCAAACATGTTTCTTTGAAGAATGATGAGTAATTTCGACCCATTTTCTCCGCTAAAATTTCTGCCAACTTTTGCGCTAGCTCAGACACTTTTGCCGCAAATTGTTCCATTGTTGAGCTGAATTCATAAGAAGGATTGGGTTAAAAGCAAATTTTAGGCACCAAACTTCGAAAAAAACCCAATATTTGGTAGTGCTTTTTAAGTATTGATAAACTATGGATTCTATAAAATGAGTGGATACTAAGTAGTATATGAGAATCCTACTGAATGTGTAAATAAAAAGTTACCTGAGAGTGCAGAGGCCACCAAAACCCAAGATATCACTCAAAGACACATGATAAGCTTCCGACCATGACAACTGATTAAGGCAATTCGGTGATGGTGTCCCCCAAATGTAACTCCCGGTTGTGAACTTCAAATTATTGCCGTTTGTCTTCTCGTGGAACGGCTTCTTAAACGCCTTCATTTGTTCTTCTCTCATTTTCTCCAGTACTTGGTTAGATATTCCGTGGTTTACAACTTGAAAAAAACCCCATTCTCGGGAAGCTTCAGCTATCTGTCTCTTGCATGCCTCTCTCTCCGAATCTCCGAGGTTTAACATGTTGAGATCAATCAATGGGAGTTCGCGTTCCTCCACGACAAGTAGCTCCTCAGAATTCTTTGCTAATTCTATGTCAGTTAAACCGTTGAAGAGGTTTTTGTATTTTTCTTGAAATGGTGGATCAGGGGATTCTTCCATTCCTATTGGCTGAAGCAGCAAAAGTCCATTGTTAAACCCAAAATTTAAGTAGATATACCACAGTCTAGGATGAAAAGTAAATTCTTTAGGATTTGAAGAGTCCTAGGAATGTTTCTTTATCATGAATATAATTTCAAATTCAACAGACTTAAAATCTGTATGTACTGTTTTATCAAAAGAAAAACAGTTTCAGTAGCTTTATTCTTTATTTGATTTATACTTACTTGGTTTATAAGATGCTCTGAATGATTTACAGATTTAACCATCTTTCCTCCAACGAGAACTTGTGCGGATCTCTTTCAATAAGTTTTGCTCCTGCATTAAATAATTATATAGTCATTTAAAAGAAAAATCTACTTTCAGACAACAAGAAGTAACATTAAATGTAGAATATAGGTTGCATGGCAAATTGGCGACACCCAAATATCCATAGTGAAGTTGTATACATACACACACTGTGTCGAGGAGAGAATTAAATTGGTATCGAGCAAAATTCTAACTTCATTTCTCGCTACACAAAAAACAAGATTTAAATAAATAAAAATAGTTCGTGTGTATACGCCGCCTATACTTAGATGGAAAAACAAACTGCATGCAACAAAAGAATATAAAAATAAATAAATAAATAAAAGCGAAGGATAGATTCCTTGAAGACAAAGAAATGGTGTTTTCTGATATGAAAAATGATGGTTCTTGGAGGGGAAAGAGAAGGAGCGAGACGGAAGAATGAATATCTGAAAGGGTAGTAATTTTTGACTTACGTAGAACAGAAAATGGCTTTTGGGTTGCCCTGGAAGATTGGAGGCTAGATATTTAAACTGAAAAGCGGGCCAACCACCAATCATTTCACTATTGAATTTTAGAAAATAGATAAAGATTATGTGTTTTAGAGAAGAACACGCTGCTCGTTTTAGGATCAGCGAAATATTTTCCATAAATGTACCGTATTTCCTGGAGCTTATTGTGCACTTGTCTGGTAAATATTAAAGTTCAGTAAATATTAAAATTCAAATTTTAATTTAAATCAAAGCCTACAATTAATTTAATCACATATTTTATAGAATACATAGCTGTGAGGGCTTATATTGTATCAGCAATTCTTTAGACAAAATTATTATTATAAAAGAGTTGTAAAAATCAATAAATCTTTTGGAGGGTTATATAGATGAATTATGAGTCATTGAGTTCGAGTATGGAATAATGAGAAAAAATAGTCGAATTTACTCTAATATGTCGCTTAATTGATGCTCGAACAGAAAAAACAAAATCATTGTCGGCCTCCTATCGCTCGAGCGGCACATCTATTGCTCGCTTGTCGCTCAAACGATGGTGTTATACGTGAAACCCTAGTTCGTGATTTTCAAGAGTTTTATACATCCTATACTACATAAATACCTCATATTATAAATATTCAATGCTCATTACGTTTTTGTGAGTGGTTGATAATTATTTTACATCGTCATGACATCATTCTAAGGTCCAAGAACACATCCAAATATTGAGATTAAACATTTGATTCTTGAGATCAATCAACCAAAAGTTAGAAAAAATATCGAATTCAAATAATCCAAAATACACATTTCCTAGCTATAATTAGGAAGGTACATCATCGATAGTTTTCAGAGGTTGCTGAACATTGATGAATGTGAGAAGAGTAAGGTGTTCTTGGTGATCCACATGAGATAGAAAATTTCAGAAGATCGAGAGCATGTATGAGTGAAGCACGTTCCAATGGGTCTTGGAGATTGATGAATTAGATCAGCAAGTCTAATGAGTTTTCTAGGTTGGATCATACTGTAAATTTGTATTGTTTATAGTGAAAACTACGAGTTGGTCCCGGAATTTTTTACCCAATTAAGGATTTTCTCCGTCATCAATTCTTTGTGTTGTTTACATTATTGATTTCATACAAATCGACAATTCAACATATGGCAATTAATTTTCTGAACTGAATCTAGAGTAATTAATTATTGTGACTTGTTGCAATATTAATCAACAATAATTTTTAATTTCGCATTATTCACTTATTTACCCCATCTAGGTGATTTTAGGGTCAACACGTAACTTTTAACTAGTATTAGAGACCAAATTCAATTCTAACCCTAGTTTTCTCGATGAGTAGTTTATTGTCTGTTCTGCCATATTTTGATGGCAACAATTATGCATATTGAAAAGTTAGAATGAGAGCCTTCGTGAACCAATGAATGAATGTATTTGGTTGAGCGTAGTAAATGGTTGGACTATCCCTTCTAGCACCGTTATTGATGTTGTCATCTCCACTCCTATAGCTACTTAGTTTAAGACTAATTTAGAAGAGTGTAACTGGAATAGTAAGGCTTTACATACTTTATTTAAGGTTGTGTCACCCGAAGAGTTTAAGCGTGTGCCTATATGTAAAGTTACTAAAGAGGTTTGAAATATTTTACGGACCACACATGAGGGAACTCAGGCTGTTAAGAATTCTAAGTTACAGATGTTGACCACTAGGTTTGAAGAGATTGGGATGAAGGATGATGAGGAATTCGATGACTTCTATGCGAACTTGAATAACATAATTAATTCTAACTTCAACCTAAGTGAGAGAATTTCTGAGCCTAAGATTGTCAGAAAAATTCTTATATCATTATATGAGAGATTTAGGCCTGAAATTACAACTATAGAGGAAAGTAAGGGGATAAATGCTATTAAGGTTCAAAAATTGGTTAGATTTATCCAGACTTATGAACTAACATTAGTTAAACCTAAGAAAGATAAGTTTTTTTTATCGTGAACACTGTTAGGAATGATTATTATTAATCTTTTGATTCGGAATCACTTAATGATGACGAAATAGCCTACTTTGTTAAGAATTTTCAAAAAATGTTTAGAAATAAGAAGAAAACTAAATAGAGATATAGAGGTGATCGTGAATCTAGAAAGAGATCTAAATCTATGAGATATCATAAGTGTCCAGGTTTCAGCCACTATAGATGTGAGTTCCCTAATGGTAAGAGAAATCATGATAAAGCTATGAATGCAACTCTCACTTATGACAAGCCTAGCTCGGATAATCAAAGTGAGAGATCCACATATGAGGATAGTATAAAGTTTATAGCCTTCACTGTTAAGATTAATCCCTGATTAGGTGCTTTAAATGTATGTTTATGCTTATTCATTGTGATTCATTCATCATTGCAAGCATCTCATTTTTTTATTTTATTTTTTGCTTTTAGGTAGTTTTATTTTTTAAAAAAAATAAAAAAATCGAAAAATAAGGGAATTTTTTTCATTATGGCATGATATATGATTTACTTGAACATGGGAGTTGTGATCAAGTATGAGTTAAATTGATATGTTGTATCATATTTTTCCATTACTTTGTTTATATTTATGTGGAGTACTTAATATAAGTTTTTTCATGAACCATTTGCACTACACACACTATGATCTTGTGAATGAGTTTTGACCGCGTGTGTGAGATTTGAAATGTTCGTCATCTGTTGGTAAGATGACTTTGAACCTGGATTGACCTTAATCTAGTATACTTAAACTCTAATATATATCTTTAAATAAAAATATGTTTCAATTTATACTCTTTTTCGAAACTTATTTGACTCGAGCAATTAAGCTCGGGGGGTTCTTATAACCTGGTGCCATATGATCAACTTATTTGGAGTCATCGACCCAAAACTCGTTGCATGGATCATCATAGTCGTTTAATGGAGAATAGTATGTACATAAGATATGAAAAATTAAAAAGAAAAATGATGAGTTTAAAAAGAAAATAGAGATTGTGCTTAAATGCATATATACTCAAAGTCTGGGGGAATAATATACATGAAAAATTAGCTTCATTTATAGGTCCGAATATGCATTATTGATTTGACTTTCATTATTAGGGGAATAAACTTATTTAACAACGATATTAGCATGTCATTTCTCACAAATTGAAGATTTGTAGTTTTGATTACAAAGAATTAGTGGCACTTTATACACATGAATCACTTATACAATTTACTCTATTTAAACTTGAAATGAGTATGTGTGAAAATTTACTTATCATTGATTATGCTTGTACATGCTATCAATCGCATTTTTGAGTTATATATTGTTGTTATAGTTTCCTTCGTCATTTGTAACAAAAAAGGAGGGATAGGTGATGGCATTTTAATTTTATTTTAGTAATTTAATTTAATTAGGTATTTTTCATTTTAATTTTAATTCTAGAGAGTTTGCAATAAGGGAGAGATGATAGTACTGGACGTTTTACTTTATTGAATGCTTAGTTTTTTTTTAGTTTTGATATTTTGTGAAATTAATGTTTCAGTTAGTGTTTTGATTAACATTAGTATTACTTTTCAATCAAGCCAGAATATTTATGATATTCTATTTCAATTGTTATATTTCATCTATCACATTCTTTTACATTTGATATTTGAGTTGTTGATTTCAGGAAACATGTTTTTCAAGGAATATAAGAGACAAACATTCGGTTTAAGTTTGTATAGATTAGTTTGTTTTTACTTCCTTGACATGTATTGTATAGTTTTGTTACAGAATGTTAAAATGAATTATTGTTAGAATTTATGTTGTATTGACAATTTTTTAGACAAAAAAATTATTATAAAATGTTGTAAAAATCAAGAATTCTTTTAGAAAGTTGTATAGATAAACTAAAAGTTTTTTGGTTCGAGTTTGGAATAAGGAGAAAGAGTCGCGGGATTTACACTACCATGTTGCTTAGCTGGTGCTCGAGCGGAAAAAATAGAATCATTGTCACCCGCCTGTCGCTCGAGCGACTGTGTTATACGTGAAACTCTAATTCGTGATTTTTAAGAGTTCTATCAATTATATACTATCTAAATACCTCCTATTATAAATATCTAATGATTATAACGTTTTGGATGGTTGATAATTATTTTACATCCTCATAACATCAATCCAAGATCCAATAACACATCTAAATATTGATATTATACATTTGATTCTTGAGATCAATTAACCACAAGTTAGGAAAAACACTGAATTCAAATAATCCAAAACACATGCTTTCTAGATATAATTATGAAGGTACTTTTCTGATAGCTATCAGGTGTGAGTGAAGCACGTTCCAGCGGGTCTTGAAAATTGAAGGGATTAGATCAGCGAGTCGTGAGTTTTCCAGGCTAGATCATATTGTAAGTTCGTATTATCTATAATATAAACTACTAACTTGATCCCGAAGTTTTTTACCCAGCAAAAGGTTTTCTCTGTCATCAATTCTGTGTTGTTTACATTATTGATTTCATACAAGTTGACAATTCAACATAGGGTAGCTAATTCACGTGAACTGAATCTAGAGTAACTAATTATTGTGACTTGTTGTAATATTAATCAACGATAATTTTTAATTATGTATTATTCACCTATTCACCCCCTTGAGGTTATTTAGGGTCAAAAGTGTAATTTTCAATAACTTTTCAACTACACATTTCATCAACTTTTATCAAATTTGATTTTAGCATCTACCAAATAGAGGCTAAGAAAATGATATTTTCTATTAATGTACCATATTTTCTGTAACATGTAGGAAATGACGATATTTCAATATTTGTACCAAGTGATTTCCTGATAAAAAATTTCACGTGATTAATAACTTTTATTAATTTTTCAACTATATATTTCATTTACTTTTATTATAATCTATCAAAATATAAAAAATAAAAATTGTTACACATGCCTTGAATTTCCATATTTGCTATTTTATGTTGCACGAATATTACTTATATGTGTATTTTACATTTATTAATTGTATAGAATATTCAAACCAACTAAATTTTTATTACAATATATCATGTAAAGAATAAAGCTGCTTGGGGCCCTGGCCATCAGGTAGCTCTCATCATGTAAATTTGGTCTATCCTCCTTTTATTCCATAACGGAAGTCTTCAAGTCTATGCAAATATTCAGTAACTTATCATTTTGTGTTATATTTTCTTGTTGATTTTTATTTAGTTCATTTATATTATCATTCGTAGATATATTATTACATTTATCTTATGGACATATTGACTTAAACCATAAATGATATTATATGTACAAAGATAAATTTTATAAGGGATTTTCAAGCTTTCATAAGTATGGTACCCATGTTCTAACTTATTAGCACCCATATTTCCAACTTTTGAAACTATGATACTCGTGAGTCGTGTCTCCAACTAACAAAATAAGTTTATTTGACCATTAAAAAATCACAACACTAACGTTATGTCGAGTATGGGTTGAAGTAAGGAGATATGAACATTGATTTTATTTTATTATTATTATTTTTATTGTGTTCATACTTTTAAATGAAAGTTGAAGTCTATTTTAGATTATTTTGGAATAAAGAAAATCTTTTGGACTAAATTTATCCTTCACATGAGTATCGCGTGATCATTTAATATTCAAACAACTACGTCTGGAGGCACGAGTATAATAAACGGTAGATTGAGTACAAGACTCCAATACTTATGAAAAGTTGGAGACTCTGATAATATTAAAAGTTTACCAAAAATGAGATTTGATCAGTTTTTTTAACAAATGAAGACTTCCCCAAACAAGCACTCGTTGTAATTCACCATAAACTTTAAAGAAATTGGATGGATGGATGGATGGATGGATGTAGGTATATGTCACTCAATGATTGGTGATATTCGCCCACAATATCACTGAAAGTACAGCATAAACTCTGGCAACTCAATTCACTTCCAAGTTCTCTCTCACGTGATTATTACTTTCGTTAAAGAATCTAGAATCCATGTCGGCATTCCCGTACATGATTACGTGGCAAACACATGTTGAGTCCCAAGTTCACGTCCATTTATTACAAATGTAGGACGATAATTCAAGGACACACACGCATGTGCAATGCTCTCACGGGAAGAGGACACTGATAACTGTTAAGCTGTTGTCAACAGAATCTCCACAGGACTCTGAAAAATCATTTGATTTAAGTATGCAAAATCAACAGTTCAGAGCATGCTCGAGTCTCATTTTGAGATAGTATTTTGATGAAAAATATGTAGTTAGAAAAGTCTTTGAATTTGCATGTAATATTATTTTCTTAAAAAATGTGTGGTTGAAAATAAAAGAGAAAAAAATGTATTTTAAAAATAATGATTACCGAACAAGGGCAATTTTAGTTTAGGTAACAAGAAAATCTTTTAACTCATTATCGAACACACAAAAATATATCGCAACACTATTACACAATGAATTAGGGAGTTCGTAAGATCACTTCTAATTATAAATAATATTATTCATGACTAAGATTGTTCTTGAGGGAATCCTAGGTTAGGTAAAGACTTCAATAGATCATCCTTACAATTATTGGGTGTCAAGTCAAGTTGTAACCTGCCTCTGTTTAAATCGATGCAGTACAAATTCTATAGCTTTAGCTAAGAGTCTAGTACGAGTTCCATTTTTTATTAGCCAATCTAATTTGAGGTATAAATGCGAAGTCATTGTTTGGTTTACATTATCTTTAAAATATATTTTTCTCTTATTTTCAATCATATATTATTCACTAAAATAATATTACATGTAAATTCAATTTTTTTCTTATTTTTTAAACAGCACATTATCTATCAAAATGCATTATTTCCCAAAAAAAAAAAAACTTAAAACATACTCTAAAAACATAAAATTGGACACATTGTTTTTGCACATACTAGTAAAGAACAAAGGGCAAAATACAAGCTATATATTAAGCGGTTATTTTACAAGACTTTTGATAAAAGTTTTTAGCAAATTATAATAGAAAATTGTAAAGTTGATAAAAGTTTTGAGTTGCATGAAATTTATAGTTAAAATTGAAGTTTGACCAATTAAAAAGTTGATAAAATTTTATCAATCAAACGCTAAAGAAGTTTTTGAAACCTCACAACCCTAATATACCTAAACCATTCGTATATTCGTCAAATAAAAAACTTGTATTTGTACACGAGATTATAAATCCTCTTGAGATTCTCTATTTTACCTTGGAAAAGCTGAATCCCACCGTTGCTCTTTTTCTTAATATAATATAGATACTCTTGACTATGTGTTGTGAATTATTATTTAGATTTTTTCGTTCTTAATCGTGCTTGTGATCAACATAATTTTAGATCATACTTGAAATGAATTTTGAAAAGAGTGTTGATTAGCCACACCTACCTGTTAATATTGCTTTTCTTTCATCAATTTAAATCCTCACCCCACCCCCAAAAAAAAAAAATATAATAATAATAATAAGCACATGAAAAGAAAATATATTGTGGGAAGTAAAAAAAAAGGACGAGAGATAAAGAAGCAATCTAATCATGGGTTGTGGGGCTATCAATGATATGAAATATAAGTTGATTTGGACCTCTCACGAGTTAGAAATAAGCTAATAAAAAGAAAAAAAATGGCCAAGACTAACTATCATTTTCTAGACTGTCACAGACTCACAAATGAAAATCAGTCCTGTGGTCAGGGGGCTGAAGAAATAATTACCGTTATCTAGATTATGGGTCCCAAAATTAAATATCCGAAGCATGTGAGTTTATCTCCACAAAGGTATATACATAGTTTCAATGGGCCACTTTTCTAGTCGGCCGACATACGTACGTTCAATATATACATAGTAAAATACAGAGAAATTCTCTGTGTAGTTGAATTTAATTGCATATAAGAAGAAGAAAGATAATACACAAATTTGATAGTTGGACGAACGGGATTGGTGCTCAATAGGGTTATGACATATCTATATGTAATTTACAACATTATGATTGCTGTTAATAGATAAATATTTATTTACTTCGAATTAGTTATTTGTTGACCTCAAAATATGCTGCCAACAAATGTCGGGCTCACTCATGCATAAGCAAGCTACATCCAACACGTACAGGCAGATCAACGATCAAGATCACTTCAAAATTGGACGTGTAAGAAGCTCAACGACACGAGATGTTTTCGTTCGAATTTCGGCGAGATATTCGGGATTCAATTGTATAATAATAATCAATCGCTATGGACTCAGATTAAAGATTGTAAATCAATGTAAGAGAATAAAACAAGTTGTTCCAAGTATTTAAAGTTGCATTAGTTCTCAATTGTTACATGGTGCGAGTATTATAATGTTACAAACGGAATTATGACCCTTAGATGAAATTATACGTGGCCTCATCCCCTCAACCGAAGTATCAAATCCTAGCCATCACATTGACTTTCCTAACTTTACAAAGCATATTGTGCTCTTACGTCCTATCGACAAGACAATACACAAATACATTTTTTTACAAAAGTCACATCAATAATTCAAATAAGATTTTTATAATAAATTCAAGATCTCTACACATGGGTCATCGCTAGCTGGGTAGAGCCTCGGATCTGAGCCGCTTCGGCATGTCCACCTCGGATTAGTAACGGGCCTTGAAAATTATCTCAGGGCCTCGTCTTCTATGGTTAATGGTCCAGCACGAGTGGGTCCACAACTTCACTAAGTCGACCACGTGACAATGCTAGTAGCAAGTCATAACAATAGTCCATGTATCATTATTTATGTTATGCGTGGACTTTAGTAATAAATGAAGTACCCTATTGGGATTATGTTATTTCCACTGAAGCCATACAAGGGGGTGGTGATGGAAGTTAACTCATGATCCAAAATCATTTTGTCAAACGTGGCTCCGAATAGAATGTTAATGGAGCTGTCATTGTCCACTAACATCTATTTTAGCTCCTTTCGAGCCACCACAGCCCTCACGACAAGGGCATCACAATGGGGATAGTGGATACCTTTTGAATCCTCATGAGTAAACACAATGGGAGGCGATTGATTTCTTCGGGAACTACTGTCTACTATATAAATGATTAGTGGGGGGCCTTTAGCCTCTCTGCCATAATTCCTCTGGGAGTTCCTTGTTTATCCACCGACATATGAGCCTCTGAAGATTGTGTGAATCTCATGGATTGGAGCGGTCTCCGTTTGGGTTTGATGGCTTCTTCGTTGTTGTTGTCTATCCCTTGCTCTTTCCTCTTCATGCTCCATCATCCGTTGGGGAGATACATCCCGATGGCTGTGAGTGGCCTCATCACGCCTAGGCAGCTGATCATGCATAGGTGGGGACCTATTTATCTAATGAGAGTTGTTCCGTTGGTCATTTTGGGAATTCGCCCCCCTATGATGGGCGATTTTCCTATAATCCGATGTGTTATGGCTGTAAGAATGATGGTATGTACAGTATGTGAGAGGGTTTGGCTTGCCTTTGGGTCTTGAGCCTCTTCCTCTTCCTCGGCCTCAAACTCTTTATTGATAATTTCCAGCCTCATCATCTCTAGCAATGCGTCATAAGTAGTAGGGTCCTGATTTTGTACTTCTCTCCAAAATAGGGTATTCATATTTAGGGCCCCTCGCAATGCTGACAAGGCATCACGGTCGATAACTTGAACACGATGTCTCATCTTATCGGTAAAGCGAGAAAAAAAGCTCTTCAAAGTTTCTCTAAGTTGTTACCTCATGTCTTGGAGACACTGAATTGGGCATTCTCCTTCCTTATTTACCACAAATCTTTTCAGGAAAGTGCTTTTGAATTCCGACCAACTCCTGATACTCCTAGGCGGCAACCTACTGTACCAAATTTCGACTGCTCCACTCAGAGTTAAGTGGAAAGCTTTGCATTTTACTGCAGGGGTGGCACCTCTCAGGCTCATGTGTATTGTATAACTATTCAAGTGCTTAGCCGGGTCATCTCTCCCATCGTACTTTGGCATCTTGGGCATCACATAATGGTTCTGCAACTGGGCATCTCTCAATTCTCGTGAAAAAGGAAAGTTCTCATCGTCATCATCCAAATCACATGATCGTTGGGGTTCATCTAAATCATGATTTTTCAGCCTCATACCTGGGTGGTGGTGCAGAGGGGCCTGCCTGGTTACCCGCTTCCTCATTCCTCCTTTGACGCCTATCTCTTGGCAGGGCAATGCGGGGGACGTGTTCTTGCCTTTCCTCTAGTTGACAAGTCTCAGGAGGTAGGGGTGTGGCCAATTTCAAGACACTGGTATTTCATGATGTTGCCTGTGCCTCAGTTCAGCTGGACTAATTCGGTCAAACACGCAATTAGATCTCCAGGCCTGTTATTTAGCTCGTACTCCGAGGGAAAGTTGTCTTCCATATTAAATGGGGCCTCCGTTTGTTGGCTAAAAGCATAATTGGAAGAAACGTCAACTCCCACTTCCCTTTCAATGGGGCTAACTCCCCTGGCGTGCCTAGAAGCATTGACTCTCTGATTTTGTACCTTATCTTCTTGCTGGTATTGTTCTTGGGGTGCAAATGGAGGGATTGGATACCCTATTTGACCTTACATCTGCCTCAATAGTTCCTGCATTGCCAGATCTTTGTTGGTAATGCTTCTTATGTTAGCTGCCATAGTAGCTATATCTCTGGTGAGTTGGGCTGCCATCCTCATCCCACCTCGTCTACGATGGTGGTGAGGTCGACGCCCCACTAGGGATGCTGTGGCGGGGACTTCGTCATTGCTTTCCCTCACACGTTTGGGAGGGGCATCACCATCTGAGCTCATCCCTTCCCTAGCCTAAAACTCAAACTTTTTCCAACATTGGGGGCTTCCCTTGTTCCTTTCCAAGAACAAATCATTTTTAAATGGGGATGCACAAACTATTTTTCCCAAAAAGTTTTTTTCACTGGGTTGCTTGCAATTTTAGTGTGGTTTCCCACAGACGGTGCCAATTTGTTGACCTCAAAATATGCTGCCAATAGATGTCGGACTCACTCGTGCATGCGCAAGCTATATCCAACAAGTACATGCAGATCAACGATCGAGATCAATCCAAAATTGGACGTGGGAAAAGCTCAACGACACGAGCTGTTTCGGTTCGAGTTTCGGCGAGATATCGATTGTATAATAATAATAATAATAATAATAATCAACCGCTATGGACTCAGATTAAGATTGTAAATCAATGTAAGAGAATAAAACAAGTTACTCCAAGTATTTAAAGTTGCATTAGTCCTCAATTGTTACATGGTGGGGGTATTTACAGTGTTACAAACTGAATGGTAACCCTTAGATGAAATTACATGTGACATCATCCCCTCGGCTGAAGCATCAAATCCTAACCATCACGTTAACTTTCCTAGTTTTACAAAATATTTAATGCTCTTACATCATATTGACAAGACAAGACACAAAAAAACTTTTTACAAAAGTCACATCAATAATTCAAATAAGATTTCTATAATAAATTCATGATCTCTGCACATGGGTCATCACTAGCTGGGTGGAGCTTCGGATCTGGGCCGCTTCGACATGTCCACTTCGGATTAGTAATGGGCCTCGAACATTATCCCAGGGCCTCGTCTTCTATGGTTGATGGTTCGTCAGGAGTGGGTCCACAACTTCACTGCGTCGACCACGTGATAATGCTAGTGGCAAGTCATAACATTATTCATTGTATATTGAAATAAATTATGAAGAGTCATTGATCACATGATGACAATAAGAGTTATATGCTTTCGTAGAGAAATAATTTATATTTCAATTGAAAATGATTTATCCTATACTGGCTTATAATATTTGGCACTCTTCTTGGGTCGAAAGGTTCAATTGCGATTTTGTTTGACTGTGATGATTGTCCATTAGGGAGTGAAGACTCTAATACATGTGTATTAGACTTCAACAATTAATTGTTGACTAATTTTTATAACGCACAATGCTAAAGAATTAATTTTATAGATCACCTAAATTATTTATGTGATAGTGGTTGCTATTCGTGAACTCAAGGTTCTTTTATACGTCAATTGGTGAGATTATTCAATAACCATCAATATCTTGGTATGTCGTGAACTTAACGATCAATATATAAGTATGACGATCAGGTTATTGAGCAAATATTTGTGTTTGAAATCCAACCAATGTTGGATAGAGAAATGAGATCATTTAAATTTTTCTTTAGAGAACAATTTGAACTTTGTATTTGAAAATGCCTAAATCCATGATCGTATCATGAACAAACTATTTAAGAAAATGCAAGCAGCAAATGTGAAAATAATTAGAAGGCAAGATGGTCATTCACCTAATTTTGTGATTTTTATATACCCTTGTTTGAGCCCCATTTTGAGAAAAAAAAATGCATTTTTGAATAGTGATTTTTGGATAATGTGTGATAAAAAATTAAGAAATTTTTTTTATTTGCGTTGGTGTGTTTGAGCTACATTATTTAAGAAGAATATATTTTGGAATATTAGATTGATAGGGAATGTGTGGTTGAAAAATAAGGAAAAGTAAATGATGTGATGGAAAATACTATTTTATTGAAAAATGTGTGGTTGAAAATTAGTAGAAGAATGATAATGAAAATTTTAATATGGCTCAAACAGAGACTTACGTGAAATATTATTTTATTGAAGAATGTGTTGTTGAAAATTAGTTTTGAGAAAATGAATTTTAAAAAAATGGGGGCTCAAACATTAGGTTTATCGCCTTCAGTGGAAGAATCGAAAATTCATAATTATACTGGACAATATTGAAGTTATTTGATTGAGTATAATTACATCAACACAAAATTTTCTGATAAAAAGTTTCTCATACTGGACAGCCTTGACTTGAGTTGACAATTTTGAATTGGCTTGACTGACTAAAAAGATAAATATTTATTGTCTAATTTTACTTGACTTTTCAACATGGAAGTACTATACAATTAATAAATTTTTGTCGCTTTATTTGTATTTAAGTTAATGTGGGATACATGTCATAAATGTACTAATTCATGGATAAATTAACATAATATTCAAACCATATAATAATATAACTACAATTCGTTTAAAAGTCATTAAATTGAATAATATATTTGGAAGTAACAAAGCTATGTTAACGTCTGAAGAAAGTGCTAATCTTTGTTAATAGAATTTTGTAAGAGATTTCGTGAAGCTAACCTTCGGACGTGCGCTAGGGATGTCAAAAAAATTTGATCGATTCAAGATCTATGCGTCTCAATTCAAACAAAGTGAAAATTTCTTGTCACGTTGAGTCGGTGGAATGGATTGAGGTAAGAAATCTTGACCCGACTCAAGTTCAAGGTAGACGATATCGATTTTCCCGTCCCATATTATTTAAAAAGAAAAGTTAAAATTCGAAGATAAAGTTATAAAAAAAACAAAACATGTATAAAAATATTAAATGGGACATATGGATGTCTCGCCCTGAACCTTGAACCACCCCACTCCTTAAGTGGGGCACACGGTTAGAAATCCTTGATAAATTCAATCTCATCACCATCACTACGTGGAAGAGTGTCAATGATAACATGGGTTACTTGTTATTGCAATAATATAAAACTCTATTGAAGTGATTTTTGTACTTATAAGATGATCAATACATTTAGGTAATCATAACGTTGTAGTGGTAGTCCTAATGATAATGTGAAAATAAAATCCTGATGTTGACTAAACATATAAATAGTCTTAACGTCAAAAGAATTTGATTAGTGTTGCGATTTGAGATGGAATCTCAAATGTGAATGGTGGAATTTTAGTATTATATAGCCCCTTGTCATTATTTTAAAAAATTAATGTTTTGAGTAGTGATTTTTTTGAAAAATGTGTGATTAAAAGTATATATTTTTTTTTGAATTTATATACAAAATATTTTATTGTGTAAATGTATGATTAAAAATGAATAATTTTATTTTACTTAGAATTAAGTAAAAGTTTTAATTTGAAATGGCAAAGCTGCAAAAGAAGCTAGTCTTAAACGTCTTGAAAAAAAGTCAAAACAACAATAATGGCGTATTATTAGTGGAGGAAAAGTCTGGAAGTCGCATTCCTGTGCAAGGGGATTAAATCGAATTAAAAAGAAAAAATTGCATCAGCGGTCCTTAATCTTTTCGTTTTTGCAGACTTTACTTTAACCTTCACTTTGTGCCGTCACATGTCCCAGACCTTTGAGAAAATATGCAGTTGAGGTCCAAATGGATAGAAACACATCTATTTGACCGTTAGTTGACCAAATGAGTTGATTTTGATCAAATTTAAAATGGGTAAAATGATATTTTGCAATTTACCATATTAAATAAACAAACAAAAAAATCAAAATAAAAACAAAACAAAAAAATGTTCATTATCTCTCTTCTTCACCCCCACCCACCACCCCTACCCTCACCCTAATTGGTTCACTCAAAAGTTGTATATGTGCAATTGATTTGTGACCCATCGTCTTATCATCATGGATTGAAAGTGTGTTGAAGGAATTTGTAGTTTGGAGCAGTATAGATGCATCAATTGATTCATGGTTGATAGGGACGCACAGGTCGCGAACTTCCTGCCTTGTCAAGAAGGTTCGAGAGTGCGTGGTCCGCGATCTTGACTTCCAGCATCGATGCAGAAAAATGGTTTAGAAAGCTGCGTTCTCGTTGGGTTCAAAAAATGGACCTGTAGATTTTGATTTGTTGCATTATTTGATGTTAAAAGACCATGGACTGGGGCGCCTCGATGATTAGAATCCACCTGTAACATGGGTAATTCATGTGTATCACCGGAGGAGGCTGTGCCGCCAATATTTGTGAACGCGAGTAGGTGGTTTTGAGGTGTAAATTCGGCTAACTCATGAAGCTTTGATGCCCAATGTTGGGTGGTTTGAGTAGAGGGCAATGAGGGCTTTCTAGTGGTATGACTGTTTGGTGGTTTGGGTGGTGGTTGGCCAGAGTAAAGTAACTAGCGAAGGACAGTGGCGGTGATGACGACGGTGACGAGTCGTGGTGGTCAAAATGTTTATTTGGTTTGGTTTAAGGTGAGTGTAGGGGTAGGGGTGGTGGGTGGGGTGAAGAAGAGAGAGAATTAACTGTTTTTTTTTTTAATATAGTAAATGGCAAAATTACCATTTTAAATTTTGTCAAAATCAACTCATTTGGTCAACTAACGGTCAAATTGATGGTTTCCATCCATTTGGATATCTGTTGCATATTTTCTCAAAGATTTGGGACATGTGGTGGCACAAAGTGAAGGTTGAGGTAAAGTTAAAAAAAAACGAAAACGTTAAGGATCGTTGCTGCAATTTTCCCAGTTAAAAATTAGGGTTGTGTGGGCGTAAGGTTGAGCTGTGGGAATCTGTCACGGGTCATTTTCTTATTTCCATTGGGCCGTCAATTGGGACTTGAAAAATCCTTACAAATCTTGACGCATGGGCAGAGACTGTTAGAAAATGAAAGATTAATGATATTCATCTTCATTAAAGAAAAAAATATTATTCAAAATGAAATTTGATTCTTCAACGATTTTGTCATACCTTACGCTATTTAGGACAACATTGTTTGTAAATTGTAATACACTCAATATTCGTGTGTATCTTGTACTAAATTGAATAGGGGTGAAACTGGGTGGGATGAATTTCTGCATCCTTGGCTCGTGGATGATTTTCGAGAAGTGGGGTTCAGAAATAAAATATCATAATTTATCGTTCCATTTAATTTTTTCCTGATTAATTAATTAACTATCGAGGCGAGACAATGTATGATAGAGACTAGGCGAGAGCGCGGTCACTGCACTCTTTTATTCCAGACTAAGATTCAGTTTTGTGGGGGATTAAAATTAAATTTTTAGTAGATTTTGACAAATATTGATAGAATATATGATTGAAAAATTGTAAATATCATAAAATATGTGGTTAAAATTAACTGTAGATTTTGATTTCTATCAAACCTGAGCTAATTTGGCAGTCGCTATTTTTCTAAGCACTGTTCATTACAGGTTAAGTGCATGTAGTCCATTTCTTGTTCAACTGAGTCACCAAGTAGAACTTTCATCAAGTAGAATTTTGACTTTGAGTTGATTTTTGTTTTTTCTCGAATACTCCTCATTGACTTTTCTCCTGACACGGAAGCTCCTCGAATTCCCACCTTGCCAATGGACTGGAAGTAACATTATTATTCAAGCTGAAGCAGCCCCTGGCTTTCCACAGCTTTGCATTTTTGCCCTATATTTAACGTGAATTGCAAATCTTCCCCTAATGTTTTTGAAATGCATACATTGGTTACTGAGATTTTGGATGTCCACAAATTGGTCCATAAACTCTGTGAGTGTTGCAAATAGACCCCTGAACTTCTTTAATAATTGATTCAGTATCAATTTTTGAGTTTTGTGCGAATACGCTCCTAAACTTTATGAATGCTGTAAATCGGTCGTGTATATTCTCTGACACAAGTCAGTCCCAAGGTCAAGTTTCGAGGCTTTATAATAATTTAAGTTATTAGCTAATTTGACGAGAAATCTTTCATTATGGGATATGTTACAAAAAGAAAAAAAAAAAATTATAACTTCAAAAATCATTTTTTTTTTTAAGTATCTTTTAGGTGTAAACCCGAGTTATAGGAAGATGTATTCTTCTTTAAGAGACAATCATGGTCATGAGCAGACCACCACTCTTATTTCGTTGAAATCTACCATCAATGTCGCTTGATCAATGAAAACGATGACTATAAGATTATGAATTATAACTTGCAATAATCAATGTAACAACGATCGAAAATAGTTATATTAATAAAGGTCGATAAAGATATATCACACCGCTTTAAATCTAGATGGAGATATAACAATTCCGTTAAACTTTGAAGGTATTTATAAAGAAAAAACTGAAAATAGTGTAATTAACTTAAAGAATAATGTTATTCATCTTCACTGAGGTTGTGCCACAGTCTATGTGGTAATTACATGATATTAAGTGATAGACTCAATTAAATGAGTCATGTGATTTTGTATTTAGATAAATCTATCATTTAATATCATATAATTGTCATATAGACTTGGCTCAATCTCAATGAGATAAATAGCATTACACATGAATATATATTGTTTGATTTTATCTTGAAGACCACTGGGAATTTGAATGCCTTAAAGCGTTAAGGTCAGAAGAGTAATTTGCCAAGCAATAGTCTCCACTTCTATGTTTCCCAAATAAAAAGCGAATCCCGATTCGCGGAGCCTCGAATCACTGACGATGGCGCCAACAGGAGCCGCAATCACCTGTTGCGCACTCACAGCAATTTTCGTGGTTTCCCGCCGTCCGTCTCTATCTACTGCGATGAGGATGACTGTTACGATCTCTTAGGGTACCTTCCACAATTTCTCCTTTCCCTCCAATTCATTCATTTCCTTGCTACAGTATTTCAAATTTCTGATTTCTTAATTTTGATTTTGAAGCGTCTCCCAAAATGCCAATGCCTCTGAGATCAAGAAAGCTTATTACAAGCTTTCTCTTAAATAGTAAGTTCTGCACATTTTTAATTATAGTTTATTTCTTTATTTTGGTTGTTAAATGTCGTTTATTTATTTATTTTGTGTAGTCATCCGGATAAAAATCCCGATCCGGAGTCGAAGAAGTTGTTTGTGAAAATTGCAAATGCATATGAGGTAATTGTTTACTTTTTTAATCCAGCTGTTGATTCTATTGAAATTTTTCAAGGTAGACTTATGCTGAAAGTACTTATCTTTTATGCAATCAAAGCGATTGTTGATTCATTGACCACGACTTGTTTATTACTTTATCTGATAAAGTTGATTTAAGGTAAAATGTAAGATTTCCACTGTGGCAGACTAGATGATAAAATCATTGAAGTTTAGAAAAAAAATGATGGAAATCTTTTGTCAAATTTCTAATTCGAATATTGATTATTTCAAGATTCAAGTATTTTTGGCGATTTTTTTTCGTTATATCATGCTGTTAAACTATAAGATCATTCAATTAACAGTCCAAATGATATAATTTTATTATGGTATTGTAAATAACTTTTGTGATAATCGTAGATTTTGAAAGATGAAGCTACAAGGGAGCAGTACGATTACGCAACTGCACACCCAGAGGAGGTTAGTATAGTTGATGATTATACCTACACTTTGATGTATACCATCTGTATGCATGCTGAGAGTTTGAGATACTTTACAGTTTTTTTTTTTTTTTCCTTCCTTTTCTTAGTTGAGAAATCAGTAAACCTCTTTATCAATGCTATGCATTATCATATTTGGGGCATTCTCTTTGAAAATAGGAAAATCAATTAGCTAGAGCCTGAAACACTATTCCTGTAACTCACTTTTAAACGAGTCATCCGCCATTGATGATGAATGATCCTGCATAAATTAGCATCATCTTCATTATTTTTCTCTCGTGGTTGAAAGGTTGCAAGGGAAAAGAGGAATAATTTTCTCAAGTCTAAAGTTGACACTGCCGTAATGAAGCAAGATATTGTCATTCCAAGTTTTGATTGATCAATTCAGTGCCATGATTCGGATTTAATGAAGAATATATGATTTAAGTGTATGATGAAAGTATATTTATCCTCCTATTAACCTTGGCACACGTTACCTGTCATAAATGATAAGTTATGAAAGGTTGGTTTGTGCAAAAGGCCAGGCTTTACTGGATGAATAACAGAAAAATCCTGATAAGAATTTCAAATGTTGAAAAGAGGGGTTTTTTAATCACACCAAATCTTCTATGCATTTTTCATTTGTTACAAGAGATTATACTGATCTAAGAAAATTTGGTCAGTCATTGCCCTCCATCTATGATCTCACTCTCACTTACTTACATGCGTGCATTGACCAGTGCAAAATATAGAAACAAGCGTTCAAAATTTTTTCTCTGCATTGATGTCCACTGATCTCTCTCTCTCTTTTAAGTCAAGAGCAACCATTTCTTTAATAGTTAGGTTTTTAACATAATCAGGAACTCTTAACCTTTTTCTCGTTGTTTATTAGGTATTCTATAACACAGCTCGATACTACCATGCTTACTATGGCCATAAAACAGTAAGAACATTTTTCATTTTCTTTCTAATCTTTTATGTACTCAGCATATTCCAGATTAACATGATTTGGGAAAGTCATTTTTCCTTTTCTTTCTAATCTTTTATGTACTCAGCTTATTCCAGATTAACATGACTTGGGAAAGTCTTCATTCTGTTTTACATTTATCCATATCTATCTATATTTTGACTAATGATTTTCTTTTGCTAGGATCCTCGGGCTGTCCTTTTGGGACTTCTTTTGGTGCTCTCTGGATTCCAGTATTTAAACCAGTGGACAAGGTATACACAGGTAACCTGGAGACATTATCTCTCTCATAAAGGGTTATCTTTGGATATATTTAAGGGTAATATTAGTATTAGGGTGCAACATGAAAGCATAAATGAAGTATAAATTGTCTTGGACATTCTTTTTCACCATAGATTTGAATTTGTTAGGCAGTTGCTATTTCTTATTTCATATCCACTTGTATATCTGAGTTCAGAAATAGTTATTCTATCAGAGAAGCATTTTCATACATTATAATGGTATTATCAACCAGTAGGCATTATGCTCAACAAATGTAGATTGTAATGTAACTGCCTCACTATTATTGGACTATGTAGAGAAGAATAAGCTGTGCACATACTTGGTATAGAAGCTATGGAACTTGGCTTACCCTCTTTGCTTCCTACTCTTCCACTGCTATATTAAGTTCTCTTGTCGTTTCAGGCTATTGACATGGTAAAGAAGTCACCCGCCTACAAAAATCAGCTAAAGGCCTTGGAACTTGAACGCACTGGGGGAACGACAATTAAGAAGAAAAGTAATAAGCAAGTAGATAAGTACGTTTGTTTTGAATACCTATGGTTGTGAGTTGTCAGTCATTTCTATATTTGATACCTTTTCTTTTAGGATTTTGATTCTATATGCACTCAATATCACTTTTTTCATGGATCTTTTGAGGTAAAGATGAGTGGAGTTCCCTTTTTGTGGCAGGAAGCTACAGGAAGAGTTCAGCAAGGAACTTGATCTGCAGATAAAGGGTGCTGAAAAGCCCTCTGTTTGGGAACTTTTGGGCATTCGTTTCTTGCTACTCCCTTACACCATTGGGAAGGTTAGTGTAATCTTCTTTCTAACACTAATTGCCGATGCATGAAAGAATGCCATTAATTTTTCTGGCTGTTCTCATTTGCTATCTTTTGTGGCTTCCTTACACTTTTAACCTGAAATCATAAATTTGATTCCTGATTTTTGTTGTCCTCAGCTTTTATTATGGTATGGATGTTGGTTCTGGAGATACAAGGTGAAACGAGCTCCATATTCATGGGAAGATGCCTCCTATTTAACAAAAATATCTCTTGGAGCACCTTCTGATTCATGGAGATATATAGGTAGCACAGCTTGTCTATCTAAAAATTCAACCTGTGCTTAGACAGTGTGGACTGTTTTTATAATCAATTGCAATCTTGATTCTGGGTTACCTTAGGAATGCTGATATCTCAAAATTCAACCTGTGCTTAGACAGTATGGGCTGCTGTTTTCATATTCAGTTGTAATCTTAATTCTAGGTTACCTTAGGAATGCTGATGTCTTTATGAGGTTTCTGAACTTTCTGTACTCATACACTGAGACTCACTTCAATTTGTTCATTTGGACCCACCTGGAAATATGGTTGCTGTTATATGGATCAGGGGATTCACTTTCTAGATAGCCGCCATAAAAAGGGTAAAAAAGAAAAAGAGAGAGACAGGAAAACAAAGTTTTGGATAATAGATTTTGGTCCTCTAGCATAGTCCACGTGATTTCTGTTGTCATTGTTGAAGGGGAAGGAAGGGGGTGGGTGTGACTGTGGCGAAGGTTAATGATTTCTGATATCACTTGCCTCCTTGCTCTGGAGGCTCTCTTGTCTTGAAGGGGATAGTTTCCAATAACAAATTTTCAAGTCACAATTTTGGCAAAGAACACATGTAGCTTTTATTATCTGTTGAGTGGGAATTTCTGATTGTACGGTTTTGGTTCTTCAATCCAGGGCCGGACCTGAGGAGAGGCCCAAGAGGCCTCCGCCTCAGGCCCAACGTTTTAGGGGGCCCATTTGTTTCTCGCTTCCTCATTTCTTTTTTTTTTTTTAAATTACCTAAGCCTTCAAAAGTCCAGTCCAAAAGCTTGTGAAATCAACGGCAAAACCTAGACGGAAGAACGATAGTGGAGGTCGGAGCTGATGTGGTGGCCGTCAACACCGTTTCAAGATCCAATTTTTTTATTGCTTCTTCAATGTTTTAGGTGAATTTCAGATCAGGCGAGTGCTTCTTCTCTATGTGAAAAAAATTGATTCAATTACATACCAATACCATTGTCTCTCTAATGATTTCACTATCCCATTTGTTTGTTTCCTCATTTAAATCTCAAAGATTCTTTTTTTTAAGCTGAATTTATTTGCCCTGGCAATTTTAGTGAACTCGGTTTGAATTTAATTTGGGATTTAGAGTTTGAACTGAATCCTATAGATTCCATTGGGTAAAACCTAATTAAGCTGAATCGTTGATAAGCAACGTGTTTTCTCAGTATTTGTTTTCTCAGTCCTTATATTTACTGTGATTGCAATCACATACCAACCACCGGATCCGTAGGAGTCCTCTCGAGCTTTGACCAAGGTTTTCACGGAGGTAGAAAATGCCACCTTCAAAACGGATTCTTCCATCCTTA
>CAIGRP010058076.1:0-10171 GCA_903798385.1 Fraxinus cuspidata | reverse complement strand
TACCATCATAATAAACATAATGATGCTAATTTAGTTTCACTCAATTGATAATTAAATATACTCTAATCAGACATGTATGTTATCTTTGGATATACAAAACACATCTAACTAAGTATATCAATTAACCACGATAATGGTCAAGTTTAATAAAACTAATTGATCAGCTTTTGGGTGATCCATAACAATTTTATAATCTATGAACTTCAATATACTCTTGACTGCAATAATAATAATGTCAACTTCATTTATAAGCATCAAACTATCAAGAGNTCCATAACAATTTTATAATCTATGAACTTCAATATACTCTTGACTACAATAATAATAATGTCAACTTCATTTATAAGCATCAAACTATCAAGAGTACTTGACAAATAAATTATGTAATTTAGTATTCGCAATATCATAATGTTTGGCCACTTTGGTGACTAACAAACAACATTAATCGAACATTAATTGCATAAATAAAACATGAAAGGTAAGTGATTAAACTAGACACAATCTAATTTAATCCATGATTCAAAATGTATAGAGTATCCTACATGTAAACTACTTCTCTAAAACTTAATTATCTCATTTCTTTGGAAAGAGAAAATCAAGTTCCAGTGATGTAGAAGCTTGTCTCCTTTAGCTATAATTATATAAAAAATCAAGTTGACTAAATGTGTATAGTGTATTAATAACAATAAACCCATCATTCACCATCATCATTCTTAAGCAACAATAAATGCAATAATGAGCAGAATATATGTCGGCACCCAGGAAATGCCTGACATCAATTTACATGATAGATGAAATCAATAATAAAAGCATTGGACACTAATTCATGCATTTTAATAACACAGGAAATATGAACTTTTCACTGATAATTATCGGTGTAGACACGAAAATTAAATTGCCATTAGGTCAGAAAAATATCTAGGAGCGGAACCATTATTCTAATTTTGGACCTTGATTCATAAATCAATAAAAACAATTAAGGATCGATGAATGAAAAACAGTAATCTTTAAAGGAAAATCAAGAATTCCCTAACTTGGCTCTGATATCACATGTAAGCAATTATATAACCCTAATACGAAGATTATTAAAATTCATGATTTTCATATATAGAGTAATTGATCAAAAAATATACCTTGATCCATAATAATAGTTGAAATATTTAACCTGCAAAATAGAAACTGGTGAAATCTAGAAACCGCTCCCTCTCTTTTCCTTTCTACAATTGAATAATATAATTTGATGGGTTTCATTCACTTTTATAGACAGAGAAATGTAGTCCAAGGGTCATACAGTCCAAGGGTTATGAAAAAACTATTCACTTTTTATCAAAGTGGATAGCTAAAAAAAAACTGCCACTTCTTAATAGACCAATATAATTTTAACAATAATAAAACACTTTAATTAATTTATTAATAATATTATTTGGACCACATTAATTGGTTTTACACAATGTGCTTATACAAGGAAAAAATGATATAAAGACTATAATTGCATTCCACATCATTAATTTCAAAACTTGGCTCTTGGATATATTACCAAATGATGACCAAATTCCGCCCATCCTGATTAATATACAATGTACAACCCCAATAGTGACTAGGAGAGTACTATGAGCAGTAATTAAGTGAAGTTCCCTAGTTAAAAAAAAAATGATATTTTTGTAAGGGAAGGGTGCCCCGAAAGCCTCCATTTATTTGAATTGTAACAACTACGCGGAGCAGATCACACTTCAAATTTAAGCGTGTCCAATAAATTATAAACCCGTAAACATAGATTAGTTCAGACATTTTCAATTCAACACCAATTTGATGCAAACACCATTTTGGTGTGAAATTTATCCTCCAACTCAACTTCAATTCTTAGACACAAAATTGGTATAATGAATTTGGTGCAAGATTGTTAATTTGGTGTAATATTTAAAGTTTATATTATTTTTCATTTTGTCCTTCATTTTATATTAAAACATATTTTAATTTCTATTATATCATTTTATTACCTAATGGCTTAGTTTTATTTATATTTATTTTAATTTGATTATTATTTTTATTAAAATTTATAATAAATTGTAATCAAGTAATAAATAGTAACTATTTAATACATTAAAATTCAAAATTTACAAATTTGATTATTACAAATTTTAAAAATAAATTTGAAAACCATTGAATGATCATTTGTAGGATAGATATGATTTATTATTATTGTTGTTGTTGTACTGTTAAATGTAATATTTTTTAATTGTGATATTAAATTTAATATATTAATTTATTAATAAATATAATATTTTAGTTAATCAAATGGTAATTCTAATTTAATATTTTTAATGTTAAATAGAATATATATTTTTTAGAATTAAAAAATAAATAAATAAAGTGAATAATGTTGATTAAATTTCCTTCTTCCCCCTTCAACTCAATTGTCCATGGAGCACTGAATTCACATCTAGGGCATTGTCAATTTGTCATCCTGGCCTGCATATAGATCATTGCCATTTCAACGAGTTCATTGGTATGAAATTAACATTAAGCTTTGTTTCTATAATTAATATTCGGCATTGGCCGGCATTCAAAAATATTTGACCCAACTATTGGAACTACAATTTTTTTGTATATTCGATGTAGACAGAGATGGTGCCATTTGCCTTCAAATAATTAGTACGGATTTAAATACTGCCTTTCGAATCAAAGGAATGATTCGGTTCACAAATCTCGAGGCGTAAGAAACTATACTTAAAGTTTTAGTAATATTTGGTTTAATTGTGGAGTCACCATGAATTGTGGCCATTTTATGCATAGTTTATCGTTGTGGTGAAATGAATTTGGACTTCCTCATTAAGTGGTCAATTTCAGTATTAATTAGTGGAGAGTTATCACATGTAGGTTTGAGTATTTTAATGTTAATTTCAATGAAAATGGTAGACTTTGGATGCATCAATGGAAATGCACAGGGCAAAGAGACTTGGTTTTCAATGCATTGTGTTGTTTATGCAGGGCCTGCCTGCTTGATCCAAGAAAGCTTGGATTCTGATTTTGGAAGTTTCTCTTTCATTTTAAAAAAACAGTTCGTGAATAAACCAAGAATGACTTTCTAGAACATGAGACAAAACTTTGAATTTATCTGATGCAGGTCGAGAGTATTTTATTCCGTTTTCTGTTCTCGTATATCTTAGAAATAGTCGTCATTAGACAGATCACAATAGAAAGACTCACTAATCATAATAGAAAGATTCACTAAGGTCTATTTTTAAGAATATAGATCGTACTATTATGTTATGTTAATGACTTTTGTGGAGCTCCAAGAAAATCAATACTAACAAAAATGTCTGGACCATCAGGGAGAAGGAAGCAGAAAGTGAAATGGAGCAAACTGTATACTTTTGCATGCTTGCGGCCTAGCACTACTGACTCTGCAGCTATTCAAAGTCTTCTTGGGCAGCCGGGATTTTCTCGGGTGGTTTTCTGCAATGAACCTCAGCTTCACAAGATCAAACCACATAGGTATCCAAATAATTATGTATCCACAACCAAGTACAATCTTCTGACCTTTCTGCCAAGAGCGCTTTTAGAGCAATTTTGCAGGGTTGCCAATTTGTACTTCCTCTTAGCAGCAGTGCTGTCTATTACTCCATTGACTCCATTTACTCCCATAAGTTTAATTGCACCCCTCGTGTTTGTTATGGGAATTAGCATGCTCAAAGAGGCAGTTGAAGATTGGCATAGGTTTTTACAGGTAAAATAAGAAAACTATATAGACATTTTTCTTTTCAAGATTGGTTATGATTTGCATTTCATATTTGATAACCACTTTGTTGCAGGACAGGAATGTAAACTCCCGGAAAGTGAAGGTTCATGTAGGCAATGGCTTATTTGTTCAGAAATTCTGGGAATCACTGTGTGTAGGAGATGTTGTCAAAGTTAGCAAGAATGAATATTTTCCAAGTGATCTTCTTTTGCTGTCTTCTAGCTATGAGGACGGTGTTTGCTATGTTGAGACCATGAATCTTGATGGGGAGACAAATCTAAAGGCCAAAAGAAGCTTGGAAGCCACACTTTGTCTGGATGATAATGAAGAATTTAGCAGATTTAAAGCCACAATACGTTGTGAGGATCCAAATCCAAGCCTTTACACTTTTGTGGGAAATTTGGAGTTCATAAATGAAGAATATCCCTTGTCCCCAACCCAAATTGTTCTAAGAGACTCCAAACTTCGAAATACAGAATATATTTATGGAGTTGTGATCTTCAGTGGTCCAGATGCCAAAGCTGTGCGAAATTCCATGAGAGCTCCATCTAAACGTAGCAAGGTTGAAAGAAAGATGGACCATGTGATTTATGTACTTTTTGCGATGATGGTGTTAATCTCATCAATCTCCGCCACTGGCTCTGCACTATATACAGAATCTGAAAAGGAAAAAAGGTGGTATCTTCGTTTTCATGAAAATGTTGATAATTTGTTTGATCCATCAGAACCAGTTCTCTCTGGTTTTTTGCAATTTCTAAGGTCCCTCATTTTGTATGGTTACTTGATTCCTATCTCTCTCTATGTCTCCATTGAAATTGTCAAAGTTCTACAAGCTGTGCTTATTAACAAAGATCTAGGTATGTATGATGAAATGACAGGCAAGACAGTTAAAGCCCGAACGTCTAACTTAAATGAGGAGCTTGGACAAGTAGAAATGATTCTATCAGATAAAACTGGGACCTTAACTTGCAATCAAATGGAATTTAGGAAGTGTTCGATTGAAGGTATTTCATATGGGGGTGAAGTGAATGAAGTGGATCTTGCAGCTTCTCAAAGAATGAACATCGATGTGGAGAGATATAGGTTCAGCTTGGATGGATCTGATTCTACTGGTCGAAGTATTGAGATGTTTGACCTTTCTACAGCTGATGCTAGCATAGAGAAGGAGATTTTACATTGTAATCATGGCTCGGATGATCCAAAGGCTCAAAATTCAAGAAATTCCGTTACAGGGAAAGAATCCATTATCAAGGGTTTCAATTTCAGAGATGATCGTCTTATGGACAAAATGTGGATCTCTAGGTCTAATATAACTGACATGGTCACGTTCTTCAGAGTCATGGCTTTGTGCCACACTGGCATTCCTGTTGAAAACGACCACAGCGATGGAATGATGTATGAGGCAGAGTCTCCTGAGGAAGTTGCTTTCCTGATTGCAGC
This sequence comes from Fraxinus cuspidata, assembly GCA_903798385.1. Taxonomy (NCBI): domain Eukaryota; kingdom Viridiplantae; phylum Streptophyta; class Magnoliopsida; order Lamiales; family Oleaceae; genus Fraxinus; species Fraxinus cuspidata. Next base: position 4,992 of record CAIGRP010058076.1, on the reverse strand, counting down.
ACAAGAGTTTGGATTCAAATTTTGTGAAAGAACTCAGTCTACTATGTTTCTTCAAGAGCTTGATCCTACATCAAAATTGGTGGTGAAGAGGTGAGATTCCAGTGTTAGTTATCCGTTCTTCTTCTTTTTTCTCTTTTAGTTGTTTTCTTTCAGCTTCTCGATTTTTCTTACCAACACATCAAGATCATATTCAGAGAATACAAGCTTTTGAATCTATTGGAGTTCAATAGCTCCAGAAAGAGGATGTCTGTGATAGTACGCAATGAAGATGGGGAGGTCTTTTTGTTCTGCAAAGGAGCTGACGAGTAAGTTATTCCGAGTTCTTTAGTTCAGGTGCCTGCTTGAAAATTTTGTGTATATCTGATTCTGTATATTTTCAGTTGCATGCTATCTTTCCCATCATTTTCACTAAACTTCAGCATGGACTTCAGCATCTCAAGTGTTGCGAAATTTTTCTGCATACAGATTTTAAGTATCTATTATCTGTCAAGGTTCCTATTTTTTGATGATTCCATTTCTTTTGGCTCTAAGTGTCATCTTTGAGAGGCTTGCAGACAATGGTAGAACATATCAGCAGGCAACAACTATGCACCTTTCAAATTATGCAGAAGATGGCTTGCGCACTATGGTGTTTGCATATAAAAGAATTGGGTTGTCTGACTATGAAGATTGGAACTCAATATTTACAAAGGCTAAGGCTACGATAAGTTCAGAAAGAGAAGAACTACTAGAGAATGCCTCTGAGATGATCGAGAAAGATTTGCTTTTACTAGGTGCCGTAGCAGTGGAAGATAAGTTGCAGAAGGGGGTTAGTGTTCTTTCTTTCTTCCACAGGTTCACTTAAGCAGACAATTTCTGTTTCACTAAATACTTTGCAACAGGATTTGCATGTATAATAACATTTTTTTGTTTTAACACTGATACCAGGTTCCTGAATGCATTGATAAACTTGCGCAAGCAGGCCTAAAGATCTGGCTCCTGACTGGTGATAAAAAAGAAACAGCAATAAACATTGGGTGAGATTTTCTTCCATCTCAATTTTATTATTACTCGGAGTATTATGAAATTTTTTTTAGAGTACAGCAAGGATATCTGTGTTTTCTTTTAATCTGGACAGTTTCTATTTGTTGTGGCAGATATGCTTGCAGTTTACTTCGGCAGGATATGAAACAGCTTCATTTGAAATTGAGCACAAAATTAAAATCTAACCATCAAGTGAAGGTGAACACCAGTTCTAATTAATAAACTCAGCATATTTTTGCTTCAGAAAAGTTCTTTACACAAAAAAGTGAAATACTAAAGAAACTGGGATCAAGTTTTCCTCATTTAGTTTTTCAGGATGTCAAAGAAGAAATTTTACTGCAAGTAGAAAGTTATAACCAAATGATTATTCAAGAAGACAGAAAAGACGCCCCTTTCGCTTTAGTTGTTGATGGCCAAGCTCTGGAGATAAGTTTGAGTAGCAATCTGAAACACCAGTTCTTCTCCTTGGCTATGAACTGCGATGTGGTCATATGCTGCCGTGTTTCTCCCAAACAGAAAGCCTTGGTAGGATTGAGTCTTCTGGTTTCATTGGAGTTAAATGATTTTTCTTACAAAAAACCACTTATTAATCTGTTTTGTTCATTGAGAAATGTTTAGATTACTCGATTGGCAAAACAGCATTCTGGAAAGACAATCTTGGCAATCGGTGATGGAGCTAATGATGTTGGCATGATCCAGGAAGCTGATATTGGAGTTGGAATCAGCGGCATGGAAGGAATGCAGGTAATAGCTTTTTCTGTTGTCAGCTGCTGATGGAATTTTCTGTGTCATTTTTTCTCTGAAGTTCAATGTGAAAAGAATGACTTACAGAAGTAGCTTTGAACTTAATTTCAGGCTGTAATGGCAAGCGACTTTTCATTGCCTCAATTTCATTTCTTGGAGCGCTTACTAATAGTTCATGGGCATTGGTGTTACAGGAGGATCTCCAAGATGGTGAGAATTTTATTCTTCTAAATCTGAACTACAAATCTTAGTTCACCATTACCTGAAAGTTTATGTAAGAATTTTTTTTGTTTTCGCACAGATCCTCTACTTTGTGTATAAAAACATCGCATTTGGGCTTGCGCTGTTCTATTACGACATTTACACTGGTTTCTCAGGGCAGGATTTATACGATGATTGGTATATGGTCATGTTCAATGTACTATTGACGTCTTTGCCAGTTATATCTCTAGGTGTCCTCGAGCAGGATGTTTCATCCGATGTCTGTTTGCAGGTAAAACACAAAAAACAACACAGATTTCCTCAAAACGCAATAAGAATATGTTCTGACAATATTCTGACTCTATTCTCACTTTCCTTATGACCCGTGAAGTTTCCAGCCCTTTATCAGCAGGGACAAAAGAATATCTGTTTCAGTTGGAAGCGCATTGTTGGTTGGATATTAAACGGCATTTTGGCTTCTCTGGCTATCTTCACACTGAACATCTATATATTGTCCCCAGCTGCTTTTGATCAAGATGGGAATGTGGCAGACATCGAACATATTGGTACGATTACATATACGTGCATAATCTGGACAGTAAACTGTCAAATTGTTCTCATGATTTCACACTTCACTTGGATTAGCCATTTCCTCATCTGGGGGAGCATTTTTTGTTGGTACGTCTTTCTCTATATGTACGGCTTGCTCCCTCCAGTATACTCAAGAAATGTATTTCACATCTTCACTGAAGCGATTGGGCCAGCATCTATGTATTGGATTGTTACATTGCTTGTGGTAGTAGTTGCTCTACTTCCGTACTTCATTCACATCACCATCCAACGGTCATTCTATCCGATGGATGATCACGTGATCCAAGAAATCAAGCAGTACAGGCGGGATATAACGGACAGTGCATCATGGCTGAGGGAGCAGGAGAAATCGAAAAAGATGACACAAATTGGATTTTCTGCACGAGTGGATGCAAAGATTGTCAATTTGAAGGAGCAACTGCATCAGAAGAGGAAATCAGTGTATTTGTCTTTGACAAATAGCCCTATATATAAATCTATGATGCGTAGGGAAACAAGTCCACATTAATACCTAATAAGGTTTTAAGGCAGACAAATTCTTTCTGTTCTCTTATTACATTATACAATTTACTGTACATATATCAATTCCTTCTATATAGAACTTTATCGCACTGGCTGAGTGCAAGCCTTATGCCACTTTGATAGAAAGTGGTTGACAAATGGAACGACATAATATTAGTTGGCAAGATGTAATTGGATGAAAAGCTGACTGTTTTCAAAACAATCCAATAATGAAGTGTCATGTGGCATTATGCCAACCATTATGTCACTGTAACATGATTCCAGCCTCGTATGCAAACTCAGAAGAGTCCAGATCTATTTTTCTTGTAAGATTTCTCTCTTGGTAGCCTAATGAATTTTAACATTGCTGAAGAAAAATAAGTTGCAGATACATTTCAAGAGATGCAATTAAATGCAGAAAGCAAGAAGATTTATCGATCGATTGAGACGTGATAGCACGAGGACTAAAGTGAAATTACCAACTATTGAATCACTTGAAAAGTACTCATAAGCGATTTTCAAAACTCTCAATATAAAATAAAATAATTGTTGCGTTTTTTTATATCGCAAGTGTACGATATCGTAACAAGTAATATAGTGGACCTTTGAGTTCGGATTATCGTTCCCACGAGAACTATACTTTAGGACTTAATCTAATTTTTCTAACTCCTATTTGACAAAAGCAAGTAAATATTTATTATGATTGTAATTATTTTTTTAACTACTTTTAACTAATTGAAAATATAAAAAAAATGCAAACAACTAATAATTGGAGAAACAAATATGTGATGAATATTAGAGCATAACAATTTCATTTATTGATCACCTTTATTCTAAATTCAAGATTTATAACCTAATGTAGTGTTCGATCGAATTCTTCTATTGTATTCAATTTACCCATCTCGAGTTCTCATTGAACCTATTTAACTAATTAAATTCCACATCTCTATGCGAATCAATTTTAGTTAAACGAAACACCGATTCTACGAATTCAAATTATGACCGCAATAATAAATATAAATATCTCTACACGTTATACTAATTTACCGAATTTTATTATATGGTCTAAATCTAAAATCACATCTCGATTCGTAAGAANTATCTCTACACGTTATACTAATTTACCGAATTTTATTATATGGTCTAAATCTCAAACTCATCTCTCGATTCGTAAGAAATTCACATAATCATCAAATTATTGATCAGATAATTTAATGCATTAAACTCATAATAAAATCAACACATAAATAAATAAATCACATAAATCTTAAATAAAAAAAATAAAGAATCACAAGTCGACTAAATTGTTTTCCTTAATATAAAAATTAGTTATTCATATTATAAAAATAGAAACACGTAAAAGTAGAAAGATATTACCAAAAATTGACGAAACGTGAAGATTTCTAGTGTTTGCGGTTATTTCTTTTTTCCTTTATTTCTTAATTCTCTTTCTCTTTTATCTCTCCTTTCTCTGCCGTTTTTTCTTTCTTTCTTTTGTTGACTTTTCTTTTTTCTCTTCCCTCTCTCCTTTCTCTTCTTTCTTCTCTTTCTTCCTTTTTTCTTCTTGTTTCTTCTTTCTCCTCTTTCTGCGTGAGTTTTCTTTTCTTCTCGCCTTCTGTCCGTGTTTTTGTATCTGTATATATCTAATGATTTCTTTTTTTTTTTTTAGGTTTAGAGTTATATATCTAGATTTAATTTAATTGGGCCTGAATTAAAATTTTCAATACAATTCTATTGAGACCGTTTAATTCTAACTCATTTAATATATAATTTATCTACACGGAAATTATCTTTGAATTTTGTCATTTTTCGCTCCTTTTGCATTATTTTCTCCAATTCTTCATTAAACATAAAGTTGTACCTACAAGATACAATATAATATAAATTAGGTAGATTTTTATCCAAAAGACAATAAAATATCATGATTTAGGG
>CAIGRP010058057.1:0-19984 GCA_903798385.1 Fraxinus cuspidata | reverse complement strand
AATGTTTTGTTGAAAATGAAGTTTGATCATTTATAAAAAAAACTCAAAATATAACACACTTCTCATTTCCTCGGGACAAACCGAGTATGCAAATGTCAAACAAGGCCATATATGAAATGAGTAGGCCAGAAACATTAGTTCCTCTATTCATAATGAAGGTTAAAAGGGTATGTAGCAATTTGTTTAGTTTGAAAATTGTAATCATCGTCACAGCGGTTGGTCAGAAAGACAGAAATTTGATCCACCTGAAACTGGAATCACTGACCTCTACAAAGTTAGCACGGGAAAATAGCAGCAGATATCTGTACAAAACCCACTGAGAGAAATATAAGCTGTTTGATGCCAAACTCTCCACATGCTAGAGCCTTTTCTTGAGCACTGGACACTTTTTGGTTCGTAAATTCAACTTCAGATATGCTGGCCAGGCCGGACATTTTCTCAAATGATATGCAACATCACATCCTGGAAGAATAGCAAAGACTCATCAAACTCGCTGTACAATAACATGCAGCCTTACGGTGAATAGAACTGTTAGAACGTGTGTTAACACAATTAATATGAGTTACTAATGTATAGCTACTATTATGTACAGGATCCATTACTATAGCTCAATGAAAGGCATATAGTGGATTCATTACGAGTAGGAAAATAAAGAATAAAACGTTACTTGTAAATCAAGTCATTTTCTAAACAAGTTTAACTTCTTCATTTGGATGTTCCCTCGTAATTGAAATATGAAACTCCTTGATAACCTAAATTTTACATTCCAAACAGGGGCATTTTTTTGTCAATAAGACAGCTGGGAAACACTCCAGCTTTGGCAAATTAAGGAAATGTCTATATAATCAATGCTTAAAATCCTTATAGCATTTAAAATCACAAGGATAGATGGCCTTCAAACAGCAATAAAGAAATCTTAAAAAGGATAAGACGGCGATTAGTCCAGATGTAAGCACGTGTTTGGATAAATTTATAAATCGTTTATAAATGGTCAAACTTCGTTTTTAACCACACGTTCCAATAGGCCCACCACTTTTTAACCACATTACATTTATAAAGAGTTTTTAATTTTGCCCCACACTATAAATACTCGAAGAAAGCAAGGATACTAACCATAGACAGTGGTGACACGCTTCATATGTTGCCCTTCATCAACAGTAATCAGCCTTCTAATGCATATGACGGAACCTTCAATAAGTGAACCAATTGCTTATAAGCAATCATACAATATAAAACAACAGCAATCGTAATCAGAAGCAGTCACTCAGTGACTAGACCATGCATATATATTGAGACTAGCTTCAAATACATTGTGATGTATGCCAGAACAAGCCTGCAGTACCATGGGGATAAACACAGTATCCAGATGAACTAACAAACATAGGACATTGATGCTGATGCATAACATCAACAAGGATAGATAAGGGTTCCAACATGAACGAGGTTAAAATCTCTTAAGTATGTTTATGGTCACGTGCCCAATCTCAAAAAGTTCAACTAGTTCCCCTACTCTAAACCATTTTGCCACTGTGAATTACTCTCAGATGTATACATTGATCAAAGGAGCAGTATCATTGTCACATACAGTTTCTGTCGGAATCGAAAGTAAAACCAGAGAAGCTTATTACATAACGTAACGGATTTCAGCAACTGTATCTAGATTTGTTTTTGTGGTAGGAAAAGATGAAGTTGCATTCATTGAACAAATTAGAGGCCTCATTCCTTCGCACGATGTAAATGATCTCTGACCTGATCTCACTGCTTGTTAGTAGGATGAGATTCATATAGGCTCATCAATGAAGTAAACTATTAAAGCTTCCCTTCCTCCATTCCTCTCTCCCTAACTATATGGTAAGAACCAAGAGGGAAGACAAGGAGTTCATAGCAAGACAGTAAAAATGCAAATATAGAATGAGGTCCTTATTGATTAGCTGCAATTATCAGACCTAATATACATATATAGGCAAACTGAGCAGATCTATTGAATGAATCAGAGGAATACATTGTAAACATATTCATGAAACCTCTTGCAATTAAAATATTTCAGGTAATTCGTCATCAAAGTAATTTCCACAGAAACATGTTCGTTAAATATAGCTCATTTAGAAGACGGAGTGAATCATTTTGTATATGTAAAGCTTCTGTACCTCATACATATTATCATCAGGAAAATAGGATCTGTCGTGATTCAAGCTGTGAGAATTATCATGCTGGAGAATTCTCAGCTTCCCTTCCTACAATATTAAGAAAAGAACCATCAACAGAGGAAAAAACTCAAGTACAAGATCTGACTGATTTAAAAAATAATTAAAATAATTAAAAATAATAATAATAATAAGATAGCTTCGTTGTTTACCTTTGTTCCATATACAAGGCCACCACCAACTGAAGGATGGAAACTAGCTACATTGACCTCATCCTCTGCACTGGGAAGAACTCTTACAAGTTCCATATTACAAACTTTGTAAATCTGTGCGACAAAAGGAGATTCTGAGAGGGGTAATGACCAATGTGCATAGGTCATAATAGCACCAGACAATAGTTACTCAGAGTATGCTAGTTCTCTGTGTACTTAATAATACCTCCATACAATGAAGCAAAAGGATTGCAAAATATGCAGAATATAGTTTTTCAAAGAGCTCTTTAAGCCAAGGTTCTAAAAGGCACGAGGCATGATAAGGCAGCAAGATTCAAGCCTCAAGCCCTACAAACCTAGGCGTAATAAAATATTTCCTTATTTTTAATATTATTTTAATTATTCTAAAAAATTAACAATTATTCATTTTAGAGTGCGTTTGGATTTCTAAATGATTTATAAATCATTTATAAATGGAATAGTTACGCAGGAGCGTAACAATTTGACAATGAACAAGAAAGAACAGGGATCAAAAAAGAGAAGAAATTAGGACAAAGAGGAAATCAATTTATTCATACATTCAAGGGTTCATATTATAGTGAATAAACCCTCTACATAGAGAGCAAATAATGAACTTCTAATAAATTATAATTTTGTCTAAATATTAAAATTAATCTAATCTAAATACTCATAATATGAATTAAACTTAATATTACACTAATATCTAAATCTTATCTTTATTCTATTTCTATCCCCATCAAAATGTGCGGTTAAAAAATGGTAGATCCATCAGAATGTGTGGTTGAAAATATAATTTGACTATTTATAAATCATTTATTGATTGATCTACACAATGGCTTTTTTTTATAACCATGACTAATCCCACGAGACCATGAAGTTTACGGCCGGGTACTCACCTCAGTGATCCTGAAGGGATTTGATAAAATTCTCGTTTACTTATATGGTACTCTAACCAATTGAACTACAAGAGCCTTTTTAATTAAGAAGGATTCGAACCTATGTTCTTTTCTTTAAATTAGTTTAAACCTTTAAAAAATAAAAAGGGGACAAAAAAAGAGTGCGTGTCAAAATTTTCCACGCCTTCCCCATTTGTGATGCTTTTTCCTCACGCCTCACACCTAGGCTGGCCTATGCCCCGTCTTTTAGAACACTGCTTGAAGCAAGTGACAATCTAGTGAAAATATTCTTGCACCCAGAGTCTCCTAAGAAATCACACAACAATGACAGTAAAATGGCACAAGCACTCTTAACACACACAAACATATTAGCATTAAATGTCCAGCATCCTCGACACAAATTTTTAGATATCCATGTATCTTTTCCTCTTCTAAGATCACATGATTTTTGCAGCCAGGCAACGACTTGGCAATCAAAGAAGCAGTTACCCTTATGTAGGTCTGACTTCCCCAAATTATCGTTCTTCGAAGTTCTTTCAGTACATGATTACATGCATTTTCTCCGATGCTATATTTGGAAATATATGTTTCAAAAAATGCATAATGCCACAATGTTGTGGCTGCGTCACACGTCAATAAGCACATTTCTAAAAAGGAGGAAAGGAAAAAGACCTAACTGACGTTAGGCAGGTAGACTAGTCCTATTGTCCTAATTATTGTTAAAATATGTGTTTAACAAGATTTTTCTATCTCAGCAGTCTGCTATAATAAAAAATGCAACAAAATGATGGATCTTTTCTCAGTGATAAAATCTAGAATCCAAGTGAATCACACAACAAGCACTAATGTTCACTAGACCATAAAACCGAAACTGATCCACGGTGCTACTATAAAGGAGCACATATTCTAAATTCAATATCTCACCTCCAGGATTGTGTATATTGGAACTGTTGTATCTCCATCAATCACCACACTTTTAAGAAGTGAACTATGGCGCCGTCCATAGGCAAGTAACAAATGTTCTGAGGTAGGAGAGAACTGCAATTGAAAATAATGCAGAAATGCTTTATAAGGTCAATAATACAGATTCAAAGTTCCCAGTCACCATACAGAAATGTATAGATGATTATTAAATCTGAGCAATTAAGTACAATGATAAACCAAAAAATTTTATTCACCTTCAGGTAAATCACTATATCTAACTTTCTACTTAATTATTTGAGATTTCCAATATTAGACTAAGCATCAATTGCACATGCAACATGCACATAATGGAAATAAACTTTGTCCCAAAAAATGCAGGGTGTAAATTGACACGATTATCAGCTATATAGGAACTAAAATTGAATTCCAGCCAGAATGTTATATTGCAATCTCCAAACAATATCCCTCTTATCATCATTTCAGCAATCTCCCAGGCCTCAACAAGTACATGAAACATGTAATATAAAATGGCTGCATCCAGATAAAAGCTGAAGAAAGAACACAGATATGAGTTCTTATCTACAAGCGACAGTCAAAACAACATGCTACTAAGTTTTAGTCCTTGACAATTTCCACAGAAGAAAGCTTTTCCTTGTTTCAAGATTTTCATTACAAAAACATAGTTAAAAGAATGTCTAATTAGATGGCTTTGTGACATAAAAAATGACAACCACATCCTGATACATTCTCGTCTCAAAGAGAGGAAATTAAAAACACAGTCAAAAGCCAGCAACATAGGAGTCCAAAGAACGGAGATAAGGGGCACTTATCCACAAAGGATTGCCCAAACAATTTATTTGTTGACAACTTCTGCCTATGTAAAGTTTCCATTATTTTTTAAGTTACAAAAACATAGGTGCCAGACTATCCCATTAGATGCAGCTGTGACGTTAAATAGTGCAACTGCTTCCCACCATGCATTGTCATCTCAGAGAGAATAGCTTATTGTGTATCTAATACTGGGTTCTATTTGGGCATGTGCGTGTACAAGGTAAACAACAAATCAGTAATAAACCCTAGAAACCATCAAAAATTTTCTGTTCCGTCCAGAAGATAACCGTGTACCCTAGTTAGAAGCATTATAATTTCATCCATCAGCATCACTGACTCTCTAATCAATTTGGTATTTTCTTGTTTAAGATTTCCACAGGATTACTTCTAGTTTATTATCAATAGCAGACTTCCTAGGGAGGAGAAATAGTTCAGAAGACAACATTGTTTACATCTTCAGATAGATCCCAGCACTTACATCCTTTGAACTGGATGGTATATGACTATAATATAGCATCTGCTACCAAAAGTGAAGACAGTGAAAGAGGGACCAGAAGAGAATTAAATTGTATACAGCATGCCACTAGAAGTTTAAATAAGTGAAAATCAGATAATATACTGCAAAAGAAGATGGCACTAATAACTTGCATAAAATATGTAGTTACAGCAAGGCAATTCTCACACAGGGAATGGCATCTAAATATAATACAGTTGCGAAACTTTCAAACCACATCTGATCAGGAAAATGCATTGAATTTTTATTTTTGTCGACATGTGATGCTGGATTATATGGAAACCGCGTTTCCTTTTTTATAAATGAACATTTCATTAAATGAGCGTCCATAATTTTTTCCTAAATTTTCTTTCAGATAGCTAAAATGCCATTAACTTAATAATAAAATTAACCTGTATTGAAGTCAAACAATGAGCAGCTCTGATTGCCCGTGAGACTAGAACTGAGCCGAATCTACATAATCAAAGCATCATCAATTTAAAGGGATATGTCTCATAAAAATAAGATCAAGATGGAATACATTCAGCAAGATGCAGGAACTTCAGACTTACGTTGCCTCTTCAAGGGAATATACTCTTAGTTCATACATAACTTGATGGGTTGAAATGGGATGTCTTGTTGGAGATGTTGAGGTCCCTCTAACATCATGCTGAACCTGGCCTTCAAAACCTGAGTCAGCTTCAGTGTTTGGCTGGATACATGCTACACAGACGGCTAAAAATCTTCCACATGGTGAAAAGTGGGCACCCATTTCACTGAAAAAAATATATAACTATCATAATTAGAATTTAGAAATCATCGAGACACACAAACTACAGTCAGGAAATAAATGTTTCAGCCAGTTTTGCTTAAACTCGCTTACCTACAAAGTACAGCATGAGGAATAGTTAAGCGACACCTTTCTGTATCAAGAAGTGCGCAAGGATTTTCCATGTCATGAGACCATATTCTGAGCTTCACAGTACAAGGTAACTCAGCAGCTGCAGCTGCAGCTAGTGATGTGGCTACCTCGGACTGGACTTGGCTCATGAAAGGTTGAGAATTGCTCTGCTCATGAGGGACACTGTTAAAAGCAGCACCATCACCAGATCCACTAGCTGGTATTGTGCGGGAGTGCGAAGAACGGTGATGTGACCCAGATCTTCCCCCAACCCTTGAACTACTAACACTATTTACAATTGCCTGTGGAGCCATTGAAGTCTGACTCCCTGTTTCCCCATAAGAAGATATACCATCAGTAGCGCCTCCATTTCGTGAGTGCATTGACCATTGGCCAGCTTGGCTTTGACCAATTAACCACCCTTGCAAGAATGGGAGTTCCCAATATGCTGGGTCACCAAATGGAAAAAGTTGATTGTTTATCTCGTCAGGGTGAACATCTGTATCCATTGCATCCACTGCAGTCTGAGAAACAGCAATTTCCATTTCCGTCGTTAAAGAATTAGTTTGAGACCCTTCTCGCAGAGGAGAGTTACTAGATTCAATTGGAGACAACACTAGTTCATACTGTCCAGATGGAGTTGAATATGTGAGAAGCTGTATGGAGGAAGAAGAATCCACACTCTGTTGTGGAACACCAGAGCTCATGACCGCACCAGTATGCTGGGAAGGTAACCTCGCAATCGCATCAACTCGGCCAATTGGAGGCCAAATTAAAAACGGTATAGACATAATGGGCAGCTCATTTCCTGAATTAGATTGATGAGCTGCGTGAGCATCTGCCAAATATATTGTAGGAGGAGGGTAGCGCAAGTAGCCAGGAGAAGTTGCAAGCATCATTGAGGGGTCCGACGAGTCGAGATCATTGACCTGTAAAGATCAACACTGTAAATTGTACCAAGAGAAAGAAACTTGACAGCATGCAAAGTAATACCTCAGCAGTTAGAAGAAATGGCGCAGCATGTGGATGGAAATGTACAGCCCTGAGTGAACGGCGAGTCTTAAGTATAATTGTTGGTGAAGAAGCCTCCCCTTTCCTGTTGTAGTGCCATATGAAGAGCTGCAACGTGCTAAAATGTCAACAACAGTGTAGCCATGTAAAGCTAAACTCTTCAATGATATGTCCAAATTTCTAACCTTGTGGCCTGAAGCCACAGCCAAAATTTCTCCTTCCGCGTGGAAGGCAATAGAAGCTATAGGGCGGTCTGCAAGAAGGAAAATCAATAGTCAAAATTAACGGAATTTAAAATATAAATATAGATATAAAATATTTCTGAAACTCTGAATGTCAAATGTAATTACAGAAGTCACAAGATCCTATGCACTCAGCAGTGTTTGCATCCCACAACCGAACTTCATGGTCTAAACTTCCACTTGCAAGAATTTCAGGATGGAGTGGATGGAACCTAACCTGCAGAAGCCCATAGCCGTGGCAAAAAACAAAGAAACAATGACACGTCAAATGAATTGTTGAAGTTTAAGATAAACAAAACGATGCAAACAAGCAATTATCTGTTAAATGCAAAATTGATTGTCAGAGGCAGATCACAAGAAGCAATAAAGGTCAACACTTTGTAACACCTTCTCAATAGAACATTAAGCTACATGTTCTACAGAATACAAGGTTGGATAAATTTCTACGTCATTAGTCAGAAGTGAAGTGATAAGAATTTATTCACATGGTGAACTTAACACATTTGTAACTTCCCATTTATTTACCTCTATGGGGTTAAGAGTCAAACTGACCTCCCAAGAAGAGCTACCAAATCATCCCTTCATAGTATTATCATAGACAAACTGATGAAATTAATATTTAAAGTTTCAGAAGAGAGCTTACCACCCAAGGTGTCCTCCGATGACCACTCAACACCTTTAAGCATTTCCTAGTTTGGCAGTCGATTATTTTTACAGTATGGTCTCCACTGTAAACATTGAACATAATAATTTTTTTTGCAAAATCTAACTCAAAAGAACTTGGTATGATTTTAAAATTAAAAAGTTGGTGCGTTTTGTATGCACGAGAGAGAGCGGGGGGAAGGATAATTACTGGGTAGAAGCAAGTGTTTTCCCATCAGGACTAAAAGCTGCTGCAATGGTTGACCTGGGTGGAGGTAACAGTGGACAATAATTGGCTGATAAATGTAGCAATGACTGTGCCTCCACCCTGTAGTATTTAGAATAAAAGATTTCAAGAAATCAACTAGTTTATGTAGCAAATACATGAAACATCATTAAGATATTACAAAATAGTGCAGGCGACATGACAGATACCATGAAAGAAGTTCTTGTCTTGCGTCTTTCGCTGCTTCACATTTTAATCCAGAGGATTCAAGCTGACATCTTGAAGCGATCCCCCAGAAGCTTCTGGGGGATCGCTTTGTGTGTGGAGACACCTCCCTCCGAGCTAACAGTTGAAATACATTACTACAAATATAGCATATTATATCCAATCAGCAACCATTCACGCCCAAAAATTGCAAATTTTCAAAATTTTGTTCCTCTCTGACGGCAAATACATATTATTATATTGGTGCAAATAACAAGTGAAGCATTCAGCAAGTGTGTTCAATTCTTAAGTGTCTAATTTGTCAGCACAAACCAGAACTAAAATCCAATGCAGATCAGACTAATCAATGCAACATAGTTCAAGTTATGGCACTCTCTCATCTGATCATTTGTTCAGATTTTCTTATTCTTTAGCAAACAAAGGGAAAGAGCAATGCAACTCAGCAGCATCTTTCAAACTTTGAAAATAGCAACAAAACCAATACCTTATCAGTTTATGGAAAGGCTAGACATGTATAAGATTGTTTAATTGTGCTATCCAAGAACACTAAACAACAGATATCACTAAAAATTCCCAATAAGACCACGTCTACTAAATTGAAAGCACAGCCAGACCACGCATGCGTGATTCATTATTACTTATTGAATTAAAGAAAAATATATGTGCAAAGGTGATGCCTCTGAAACCGGACAAAAACTCTAAGAAACCCTAAGCTAGAAAACATAAAATTGACGCCATTCCAGTAAAAATGTCAAAATCCAGTAAACTAAAATTTGACGCTTGCAAACACCAAATCCATCCGCATCTGCAGCTATTAAAAACTAAATTAATTTGAAGTTTCACACTTACATGATCAAACAAAGCTAGCAACATCATGCCCTTCAAAACCAAATGCAGTAACATCCTACACAAGATAGGATGAGTAAAACTTATTTAAAATACACCAGTAAAGTTTACATTGGCATTAAAATCATTATTTGCAGCCACATATGGAGGTTATTTATCCTTATGTGTTTAAGCAACAAATCCCATCTGTCGTTTCCTTATATGTTGAACTTTTTGCTTGAGCTAAATAAAAGATCCAAAATCCAGCTGAAAAATAGATAAAATCACTCAAAAGCAATCAAATTCCAGATCTTTGCATTCAAGAAGGCGCAAGATTTTGGGTGAAATCAGACTTAAAAATTTAACCTTTGTTTAGAATTCATGTGGGGAGTGGGCCCCACATGAGGAAGGATCGGCTGGAAATTGGACGTCGATTGAGGAGCGGCGGTGGAATTCTCCGGCCAAATCGATGTTGACCTCATTATTAATTACAATTCACTATTCAAATTCAAATTCTCAACAAGAAAATCCTTCAGTCAGGAAATATGTTTCCGGCATCTCTGAATTTTTTAAAGTTGGGAAATTTGGGGGGTTTAACATCGATTTGGCAGAATTGTTCACAAATTTCCCATGAATTCTTGCCAAATTATGAAGACGGGATGATCTGAGAGAAATGGGGCGGTGAAAGGCGGAGGACGGCGGCGAAGAAACGAGGGGATTATGGCTTTTCCGGCAATGGACTGTGATACATTTGATGTTACGAGGGCGTTTAATTTGACAGAAATCCACATATTTGACGGGATGAAGCCCAGTCGTTTAAAAGGAGCGTGTAATCCACGCTTGTACAGTTGGATAATTTTAGCGTATGTTGGGTCCAAAACCTTCTTGCATGTTGGAATTTTGATTTTGAATTTTAAAATTTTTCGAAGCTACCAATTCATTAAGCTCATGTTTGGTACACATTATTTTTTTCATTCTCATTTTTTCTACTCATTTTTAACTATACATTCTTTAATAAAATAATATTTTCCATCACATCAATAATTTTTCCTTCTTTTCCAACTACACATTTTCTTTCAATCTACTATTTCAGAATACATTCTTCCAAAATAATGTAGCTCAAACACACACTAAAATCTAAAAATGGGAGTTATTAATTTTTTACATATGAAATTTGATTTTGGAAATGGTTGTATTTGCTTACAAATAGATAATTATAATGACAATAAACGATGAGATAAATATAATGGATGAAATTTGATAGAATATATGAAAAAATATATAAAATACTCATATGGATGGAAATTTCCTACCCTCAATGCCTCAATCTGATACCTTGCAGCCTCGCTCCAAACGGGGGCATGAATTCTACTGTTTGTCAATCATTATTTTCAAACTTTTTTTCTACATATTCATTTTTAATCAAACATTCATATAATAAAATATTTTGCATGTAAACCAAAACTTTCCATACTATCCACATAATCTCCTAAAAATTGCTGTTCAAAATTCTATTTATCCCGAATAATGGTGGTCAAACAGGGGCTTAATTAGATTCTTGGGGGCTAGGGGGGGTGTGTCCCTCTCAAACTGCCATTTAACACCTTTAGTTCCTATCATGCAAAAAACAAATTTATCCATTGTGGGGGATCCACCCTAAGGTGGAAAGATTAAAGAAAATGGTGAAGTGGAACGGGTTAGTAGGTTCTCGGACAAAAAGACTAAACTAGGGGATGTACTACGAACCACCTCTCATAATACTTGTCTTGTGGCAGGGTTCGCCACGCCTTGCACGTTCCTACACATGGATGGCTCTATTGCGTTGATTCAATATTGTCACTCTCAAAAAATCTCAACATCTCTCATTCTCTCCTCTTTCGTCAGTGTAATATCTCCCCACTCACCAAGGGCAAATTGCTTCCATACAAGAGTTAGCTTCCAAGCATGCCCAACCCCATCACCATCTCCATGTTTTCCTCTTCCCCTCACCCAGACCGCTACCAACATATTTTTACCCCTCCCTATTGCCTTCGTTCTCACTCATCCTCCTTCATTGACTACACTTCCCCAACTTTCCTCTCCCTCGACAAGCTACAAGAAAGGTAATAAAGAGCTCCGAATATCTTGTTTCCAAAATTACGTCATTATGTGCCTATAGAATTATTTTCTCATATTTTTAGCCTACATGAATGCATGCATATACAACAATAATTACAATGACCATACTTTGAATAAAAAAATTATAGTTAATTTAATAATATAAACCATATTTTTATTCACGATTGGGGTTATGAGTATGACATTATTTTTAGAGAAAATTGCGGTCACGGTCCCAAACCTTTGGAACATTTGCACCAAAAAGGACAAATTGGTTATTTCCATCCATTTGACTTTTCGTTAACCAGACTAGTAGAGCTTGACATTATTTTACCAATATTTGAAAGTGTAAAACGATAAATTTATATATTTCACAAAAAAACACAATTATAATCTATCCTTATCTTAAAATGGTGAATGTGAGATTCACTATTCATTTTTTTCACATTGATCCGATTTCATCCTTTGTATTACTGTTCCACACGTGGACAAAAAAAAATTGTCGTATTTATTGACTTAATTGTTACTCGTAATTATTTTTTTTTTTAAAAATATTTACAAACCGACTCATGTATTTTGTCACCTTCCATACTACATGCAAATTCAGTAAATCTGTTATTTTGATTTCAAACAACAAATAAATTATTCGGCTTTGAAGCTAAGCAAAAAAAAATAGTCAACTTCTGTTGATAATGGTAGTAATATTGTCGACTCACAAATGAAGAAGCTGGATGGACAGATATTTTGAGAGTGAAGGAAATCAGTTGGCAAGTCTGAAATAAGACGAACAGCAGCTAGTAGCACAAATGTGAGTTTCTGCTTCTTTATCTATATATATATTTTTCTGGGATTTGAAATTTGCAAATGGCTAAATTGTTTTTGATATTTGGTAAATTAGCAAATTGAATGGTTGTGTGATAAGAAGATTCTCCAGCCATTGTGTGGCACGAAGCTCTCCAAGAAAAAAAAATCTAGCACCATGTGCGCACGGAGACATTCAAAATTTACAAATAATAGGCAAATGGATTTTACTTTTCCCACAACTCCCTCTCTCTCTCTCTCTTTCCAAAAAAAAAGACGGTTTCTCTTTCTCTCAATTGAAAACCTTATATCTCTTCACCTAAAATCCTAAAACAACAAATTCATGTCTCGGCCATCAAAACAAAGTGCAAGAAGAAGTGGAAATCTTCAAAAAAGCTCCTCTATCGACAAAAGAAGTTCCTCTTTTGACGATGAAATGAAAGAATAAGTATTATTAAGAGCTTCCTCAGATAAAATTTTTTGCTCGTAGTCGTAGCACAAATGTTACTTTCTGGTTCTTCTTTATCTATTTTTGTCTGGAGTCGGATTCTAAATTTGCAAGGAGTGTTTGATATTTGGTAAATCAGCAAATTCAATGGTTGTGTTTAACCATTGAAAATGATAAAATGTTGGCTCTAGAAGAAGGAAGAGAAAAAAAATAAAAATAAAAAAAGGGAAGGAAAAAAAATTCCAAACCATGTGCACACGAAGATGCGCGGAGATGTCTCCTTGCGCACACGCACACGAAGTCGAATTTTAAATTTGCAAATGGTGTTTGATATTTGGTAAATTAGCAAATTCAACGATTGTCAGATAAAAAGAGTATTAATCATTCAATAAAATGTTGGCTCTAGAAGGAGGATGAGGAAAAAACAAATTCAGACATCATGTGCACGGAGATGTCTCCGTGTGCGCACCGAGGCCTCTCCGTGCACACACGAATTTTTTTTTTTTAATATATATACGGTAACAATAACATTTTCAATAAAATTTCAATTAACATTTTAACATTTTGAGATATATATTCTTTTAATCTCCGTGCGTACACGGATTTTTATTTATTTATTATTTTTTTTATACAATAACAATAACATTTAATATAATGCATTTAGTTTTAGGTTAGGGAGTCTACCCCCCTTCCATATAGGCATAAATCTCCTTTATTTATTTTGTGAATTGTTGTGTAGAAAAAAAAATTGAATAAAAGAGAATTCATGCTAAATTACCTTCAAAATAACTAATCTCGTGCATGGGTAAAGACTAGTAATTAAATAAAAAACCAAAACCAAAACCCATCTCCTTCTTTTCCACCCACATCCAACCCCTCATCCATTACCCCAAAACCATCATTTTCAAAGGGCAGAAGTTATGTGAACACAATTATAATAATTAAATAAAAAACCAAAACCAAAACCCATCTCCTTCTTTCCCACCCACATCCAACCCCTTATCCATTACCCCAAAACCATCATTTACAAAGGGCAGAAGTTACGTGAAAAAATGATTTCAAGCTCGTATCAAGCAAGAAGTCATAAAACTATATTCAAGAATCATAACCTTGTTATAAAAATCTAATACTATGAGATCACGTTTTCGGATATTAACTTTTTAACATTTTGATAGACTCGTCCACTCCACTCATTTCCAGCTTATGGACTCTCTACAATTGTCCAAGAGCTTCACGCAAAATCTTACAAATTCATTGTCCGTAATCTGAAAAGATAAAAATATAAGAGAATGAACAACCACCGATTGGTGAGTAGCGTGTGGTAGTGTGCATAATGTATGAAATTACAGGCGATGAATGTCGTACACTACATTAATTTAAGCCAATTACAGACTGAGTCTTTGTTTGAATTCCATTATTTCACATTTTAATGAAGAGAATGATAATTTTTTTTGGAAAATGTGTGGTTGAAAAGGAAGGATTTTTTTTTTTTAGATTTATATGTAATATTTTTTTATTGTAAATGTGTGATTGATAAGAAGAGAGAAAAAAATGAATTTTAATTTAACGGGGGTCAAACATGGGCTAAATTGTAATGCATCATTTTTTTTCATAAGCCTCGACTTTCATATATATATTTTGTACCATCGATCAATTGTAAGATATATCAGATATACAATGTCGGCCTTTATGATCATCGCTTGGGGACCCATCTTGATGGTCGATTTCTTATGTATATTAGGCCTTTAGCTTAACTTGATGACCAAAAACAAAAAGTAAGGTGAATTACAATAAGCTCATAAATCATGTTCATGAAAAACCCTTTTTACACCATCGTTCCATAAAAGGAATAATATTTGATGGCAAAGGATTTGAACATTTCCATCTTCACGAATTTTAGTTGCCTACCGTAAACTTCAACAATTTGAGAAGGGGACAGACAATCTTAACAATTCAATACATACATAGATGTAGTACTGTAAATCTCAACTATTTAAAAATATGAGGAGTATTTGCATCATTAAGGTTAACAATTTAAAAGAATGCGATCTTAAATCTTGGATTCAGTCAATTCTCTAGCTTAGGTGATTTATAGGGACAATGTTGTGATTGTGTCTAGCTTAGTTCAAACAGAATTATTGACAACGACGACAACTGGTTGTCAACAACGCACTTCTTTCAGCACTCATTAATGACAAAGTTGTTGACGATGATGTTGGCTATCTTCAGTACTTCAAATTGTCAATTGAGAAATTGTTTGTGTCGTGGACGATTTTTCTTTAATTATTAGTTTTTTTTAGTAGGACTTTCTACTTGAAGAAACAAGGGGACTTGGCATCTAAATATTTGTCCAATTTGATCATAGTAGAAACCACTCAATACTATGCCCAACATAAAAAGTCGAGTTGACCTCAAAGAATGACTCGTTATTTACAAAGAAGGATTAACAACATTATTCAGAGATTTAACTCCAAAAAAATAAAAATAAAATTGTCATAATAAAAATGTTATATGTTACAATAAAAGGTGGTGTGTTGGGTTAGGAGGATGAGGCCCCACTTTAGCCAACCACTTCTAACCTCAAAAGGATTCCAATGTTTTGGATCACTCGGACCCAAAAGGCCCACCAAAGTAGAATTCATATCAACCACTTCTTTAACCAATACACGAGCCTAATCAAAGAAACACCAACATCCAAACAGAACTTAAATCATTTAAATAAATGCAAACAAAATACAATACAGAACTAAATGCCCCCAAAATGAGTTATTTTGCATCGCCTATTGATAGTAAATTTTTGACAGGTGTTTGATTCATCCGTTTGCTTTCTGATTTTTCTAAAATTAACAGTTCTTCTCTCATATTTCCAAAGATTTTTTGATTCATTCAAATTTTAGAAAGTTGAAATCTAAGCGAGATTGACTATACGAGAATATTGAACTATTTTTTAATATCAATAAAACAATTAAGGTACCAGAACTATAAAAACCACATAGATTTTGTTTTTATTAGGTTAATATATGTTTTATGAACTTTTCGACGGGTCAAACTTTAATTTTAACTATAAATTTCATGAAATTCACAATTTTATTAACTTTTATCAAATACTATGTCCAACAACCCTAAAGATGTTAGACTCAACCCACCAGGTGAGTCGGTCCATGCTTACATTGGGACAAATTGGGTACGAACTGACTCAAATTAAAGAAAATGCAATTTGACGTAGCTCACACATATTTTTAGTTTTACTTCCTAGCTCCCGAACGAGCCGTCCCATGAAAAATCTGTATTGATTCTCGTCGGTGAACGAGCCGAGTTGATAAACAACTTGTCCCACCGAACATTCCAAAACAAATTTATAAGTTGTGTTTGGTGCATATTAAAATGAGAGATTGCATTTTTTTTAAAGTAATGTGATGTGAAATATGTGGTTGAAAAAAAAAAGAAAAAATTATTGATGTAATGAAAAATATTATTTTATTAAAAAATATGTGATTGAAAATGATTATAAGAATGAGAATGAAAAAGATAACGTGGTTCAAACGAGGCTCGGTAAGTATACATACCTAAAAGAAACTCTACACGGGGGTAATCCAAGTCCCATATCCCACTGTATGAGCTGTTTCCACCATTTCCAAGTGAATTACCCATTTTACCCTCCAATTCGCCACTTGTCACTTTCTACCCCTTTCGTGGACGCCAAAGCATCCGTAGAAAGCAAAACGCCAAAACCCAACCCACCCCAACCCATCCCGGGTCCAAACTTGTCGGCCGGACAACTTACCTGATCCTTCTCACGCAATCTAATATCACCGTCCCCTTCACGTGAATCAAATAAATTGCCTCCAGTACCGCCTCAATCTCGCCACGTGTCGCGTAAATAAAGGTCCACCAATTTTAAAAATCTTCTCTTTAAGAAAATTTAGGCGCCTCTATATAAATAACATCACAGACCCCTTCGTTCTTCGTATATCAAATTTTATTCATTCAGAATAAAACAGGATTTCTTGAATTTTCGGATAAATTTCTTTTAGTCAAATTCGTATAATATGGCGATGAACTTGCCTCATCAGATTGCAGCGATTTCTGGGACGCAGGTAGTAGCGGAGGCGGGTGGTGGTTCTGGTGTTGCACCGGCGTCGGCTTCCATTAGCGCGGTTTGGAGAACGCCGGATCCGAATTTACGGGTTTCGGTGCAAAAAACCGGGTCGGAGGTTGAACGTGTATCGCCATCTCCGCCATTGAGTCCCGTCCGTGGCGGCATGCGGGCTGACCTCACGGTGGCGGCGCAAACCTTGATGGATTCTCCGTTTGCAACAGAGGAATATTCCGTCGAGAGAGAGTATAGTTTGGGCGGAGGTGCGTTGGAAAAGTGGGGTAAAAAAGGGGTTCCCGTGTATGTGATGATGCCGTTGGATAGCGTGACATCGAATCATACGGTGAATAGGAAAAAGGCAATGAATGCGAGTTTACAGGCGTTGAAGAGCGCCGGCGTGGAGGGGATAATGATGGACGTTTGGTGGGGGTTGGTGGAGAGGGAGGCGCCCGGCGAGTACAATTGGGGCGGATATGCCGAGCTCCTGGAGATGGCCAAGAAACACGGCCTGAAAGTTCAGGCGGTGATGTCGTTCCACCAGTGTGGCGGCAACGTCGGCGATTCTTGCACGTAAGTACATTGAATTTCACTCAATTGTTTTTCAATTCATGAATAATTGAATATTCTGCAGTTCTTTTATTGAAAAAGGAGAAGATTACAGTTTGGTTCTACGTGAATTTTGATGGGAGTTTTGAGATCTGGATTTAGTCAGTGGAAAAAATCAATATAAACTTAAGTTAAACTCATAGAATTTAAACTTAGTTTTTTGATAGTGTAATCGAAATCAAAATTCAGAAAAATACTAGCTTTTTTCAATGAAGTATCGACTTTGGAGAAGCATTTGAACTTTCCTTTAAACTTTAAAAAGTTTAATATTGAAAGAATGAAATGGTGAAATGTAATGGCATCTAAATTTTTAATTGTTATTCGTTCTAACGTTAACAGCTCAATTATGTTGTTTTTAACACACTATTCAATTACTCATTTAGAATTCCACTGCCAAAATGGGTTGTGGACGAGGTTGACAAGGATTCCGATCTTGCTTATACAGACCAGTGGGGCAGGAGGAATTATGAATACATTTCACTTGGTTGTGATACCCTCCCAGTGTTGAAGGGAAGGACACCTATCCAGTGTTATTCCGACTTCATGAGCTCTTTCAGAGACAAATTCGAGCACCTTCTTGGTGATACTATTGTGGTAGCTACTCGTTATTATTCTCGTGCATTATTTGTGTTTGAAAAAAGTATTCTATCTTCTTATCCATTGTCAATTATTTGATTCAAATTTTTATTATTTCTTATTTTAGGAAATTCAAGTTGGGATGGGTCCAGCAGGGGAGCTTCGTTATCCCTCGTACCCTGAACAAAACGGAACATGGAAATTTCCTGGAATAGGAGCATTTCAGTGCTATGACAAGGTGAGAATGAGTCTGTGCCTTCAAAAAAACTGATCATTCTCAAGCTCCGACGCACAAGCTTCACGATACCGCTGGTCCTGTCATTTTGGTTTTATTACATTTCTTTCCCCACTGTACTCAAATTGTCTCTCTGTCATTCTGCAGTACATGCTTAGTAGCTTAAAAGCTGCAGCTGAAGTGTATGGTAAGCCTGAATGGGGACAAACTGGCCCGACAGATGCTGGCGAATATAATAACTGGCCCGAGGATACAAACTTTTTCCGTAAAGAGGGAGATGGTTGGAATAGCCAATATGGGGAGTTCTTCCTCTCTTGGTACTCTCAGATGCTTTTGGACCATGGAGAGAGGATACTGCAATCGACCAAGAGTATATTTGAGAACAAGGGTGTCAAGACATCTGTTAAGATTGCCGGAATCCACTGGCATTATGGAACCCGGTCCCATGCCCCTGAACTCACGGCTGGGTATTATAACACCAGATTCCGAGATGGGTATCTTCCGATTGCCCAAATGTTAGCACGGCATGGTGCTATATTCAACTTCACTTGTATTGAGATGAGAGACCACGAGCAACCACAGGATGCATTATGTGCACCTGAAAAATTAGTCAAGCAAGTAGCTTTAGCTACTCGTGAAGCTAAGGTTCCACTTGCTGGGGAGAATGCACTGCCACGATATGATGACTATGCACACGAACAAATATTGCAAGCTGCGTCATTGAATGTTGATGGTAATGCAGATGAGAGGGAGATGTGTGCATTTACATATTTGAGGATGAACCAAGATTTGTTCCAACCAGATAACTGGAGGCAGTTTGTTGCATTTGTAAAGAAGATGAGGGAAAAGAAGGATGTGGACAGGTGTTGGGAGCAGGTGGAGCGCGAAGCAGAGCATTTCGTGCACGTGACTCAGCCGTTGGTTCAAGAAGCCGCTGTTGCACTCATGCACTAGTTTGGTTTGGATAACATAGTTAATTGTACACACGCTGGCAGCAACTATTAGACATTGCTGCAACTATTAAATTAAGACTAGAATTCGAAGAATATGTTCCTCTTCCAATGCTTCGGCCAGGTTATGGTTTGTCTTGGATATTTGGTTCTTCATGTTCACATCTGTCACCCTTATCATAATTTGTGATTTTCCGATCATCTGAGGCATAATCGAATAAAAAGAATACGTTCTCAAAACAAAATGTTCGCGGTTGATTGTAATTAGCAATAAATATTACTGGTTTCCATGTTTTAAGAGATGTTTCCGCTATGTGAAGCAAGCATAGAGTCTAGAGAGTTATGGAACGTGAAGATTGAATGGTGATGCAATATGTTATCCCTATTCAGTTTCGTTTGTCCGAGTATCATTTAATATTAAACGAGATTTTGGTGGATCTTTTTGATGTAGAACAGGGAAGAATTAAGAAGCAAGAAGAAGAAGGGGGAGGGGAGAAGAGAGAAGAAAAGGGGAAGAGAGAAAACGCGGCCGCCGCCGAACGTAATTTTATTCAATCAATTCATCAACCGTCTAAATTACAA